>JAHZNP010001295.1:0-22010 GCA_020615345.1 Triops cancriformis
AACCTAACCTAACCAAGGTGGAGTTAGGTTAATTTAGGTTAGGTTGAGTTAGGTTAGGTTAGGGTCAGTATGCTATATTTTTCTTCTAAAAGGAACGAGTGTAACTATCCACATGTTAGTGTCACGTAAACATGGTAATGTCACGTAAATTAGTGTCAAAAACCAAAATTCTGAAAGCTTGTATAAAAAGAAAATCGAGGGGGGGTATAACCGAAAAGTACCGACATTCCAGATTCTTTTACTATTACGGCATTTCGAGCCCCCCTGTGAAATTGGGTTTGCGTTTACTGTACAGTACATATTTGCGCAGTTTGCGTAGGTCTCCTTATCTGTTGTGACCGTACAAATTTTTCTGCTTATGTGTCTTCAACTAAGTCTACGAAAACTAATAAGGAACTATGCGTTTTCTTTAAGTAGTTGTTACTTTTTACATGCCGTTGTGCACAATTTGACTCGGAAATAAACTATCTTGGCTTAACAGTTGCTTCTGCGAGCTCAGGTTTTATGAACCTACTTGGGACAAAAGTGACAAAGCTTTTATGGCAGTCATAACTCACACGTTTGTATTTACCGTAGGTGCTGTTAACGGGATGTCGCTGTGTGGAGTTGGATTGCTGGGACGGTGACGATGGGCCGTTAATCTATCACGGTCATACTTTAACGACCAAAGTTCCTTTGTTGCCTGTCGTCGAAGCGATTGCCCGCCACGCTTTTACGGTGTCTCCGTACCCGGTCATCCTCTCCATTGAGAATCATTGCAGTATTGCCCAACAGCAAACAATGGCGGCCATATTCCAGGTACTTTTACGAGACCTTTCTCCGCTCGAAAGCTCTCAATTCCAAAAAGCTTGACAATATTTTTAAAACACGGTCTGTTTCCTTTCATAGCGAGTCCTGGGTGACCGGCTGGTTTCAAGGTTCTTGTTTGACTCGGATTTCACTGAAGAAGCCCGTTTACCTTCACCTGCCCAGCTCAAGCACCGATTTCTCATCAAGAACAAGAAGCTGGTTGTCGCCATTCCACCACTGATGAAGGCGACCTTGGGCGGATCTGGGGATTCGCCGGGCGACACCGACCCGGAGTCTTCGAAGTCTTTCAAGAAACGCCCCTTGAAGAAATCCTTGTCTCAAGGAGGCCGGTCAGACTCGATTTCGAGCCAAGATTCGGGGAAGAACACGATGAGTCAGTTTGTGGCGTCGCAGAGTCAGAGTCCGTCGCACCGGAAGTCGCCGTCGCGGTTAGAATACTCGTCGAGCTGTCCGCCGCCCCTGGATGATGACGTCATCGACGGTTTCACTAGACGCAAAAAAGTGCAAACCCAACCCCAGATTGCCCCCGAGCTCTCAGCGTTGGTAACTTATTGCCAGGCGACCAAGTTTAGGGAATTCAAGCCGCTCCCCTTGCGACTACCGCCGGTGGTGGTAAACCCCCTCCCTCCTCCGTCTACCGGACCTGCGTCGTCATCTGCATCGTCGTCGGCGGTGGCTTTCGAGTGTTGCTCGATCAACGAGAACACGGCCAAGAAGCTGTGTCGCAAACAACCCGTCACCGTCGTCGCGCACACCGAATCCCAGCTGATTCGGACGTACCCGGCGGCCATGCGGATTGACAGCTCCAATTTCAACCCCGTGTTCTTCTGGGCCGTCGGGATCCAAATGGTTGCGCTCAACTACCAAACCCAAGACTCGGCTTTGCACATTAACCAAGCCTTTTTCCAGTCCAGGGGCAATACCGGGTACGTTCTGAAACCCGCTTTGATGTGGGACAGGGGGAATGTGATGTACCGGCGCTTTAATCCGTGGAATAAAGTCTTTGACGGAATCCACGCCTGGCAGCTGCAGCTGACCATCATTTCGGGCCAGTTTCTGTGTCCAAACCCCAACGGCAATCCAATTATCGACCTCGAGATTATCGGCATCCCGGTCGACTCTGTCAAACACAAGACCCGGCTAGTACCGCGTAACGCGCTCAACCCCGTGTTCAACGAAACCTTCCAGTTCACCATCGCCTTCCTGGACTTGGCCTTCCTCAGGTTTTGCGTCACGGATCTGAGTACCAACACCGTCACGGCGCAACGGGTCGTACCGGTGAAAGATTTGCGGCCCGGGTACCGTCATTTGCCCCTGTGCAATGCGATGAACCAAGTATTGCCCATGGCGTCGCTGTGTATCCACGCAACGCTGGAGGAAGAGACGCTGGCGACGCCGGTGGCGGTTCCGGTGGCGGCCGATTCGCCCCAGATTAAGCGCAAAATGTTTTTCCTGGTGATCGACACCCGGTCGCTGGCGCTGACGACGGGCACGGAGCAAGTCATCGTCAAAGTCACGCAGGAGTGCACCGCAGCCGATGGCATTCGGCAAGCATTAGCCAAATGTATGCTCCCACCACAGGAGAACCGGTTCCAAAACTACCTTCTGCTAGAGGAAGTCCACCGCGGTTGGGACGAGGCTAATAAATTGGTACCTCCTGTGCAGCGCGTCCTCGCCCACGACGAACGGCTGCTGGAAGCCCAGTCGCGTTGGACAGGCGAGGGCAAGTTCATCTTGAAGAAGATTGTCGAAGATCCCAGCTTCCGGGCGTGGCTGTCGTCCGTCAAGGGAAAGTACCCGACCGTCTCGCTGGATTTCGACAGCGACCTGGACGGCAACGAGGAACGGTTCTTGGTCTGTATCCACAACGTGTCGCCGGAGATTCCTTACGCGATCTTGAAGAGCTCGGTCACCGCCACCGCGCGGGAGGTCTTGTTCCAAGCGTTGTCCAAGTCGCGGCAAAGCGCAGACGAGTTTTGGCAATACGTGTTGGTGGAAGAACGGGACCAGCAGCGCCGCGTCATGGTCGACGACGAGATCGTGTACCAAACCCAAGCGCGATGGGCCACCACGGGCCGGTTTTGTATCGAGCGCTCGAACAAGGTACTAGGAGGCATTACGGGCTCGGAAACGGTGTTGAAGAAGCTGGCCATCTTCCGGGCGTCGTCGTTGTTCAGCAAGAAGGTGAAAAACACGCCCAAAGTGCAAGTCAAGGAGATGTATAGTGATCCGGGGTTTATCGGATCCACGCACCATCCGGACATGGTCGGGGATAAGGGCTCGCCTTTGTTGAACGAGCAATCCCGAGCTCAATCCGAGCTCCAACTCAATCAGGACAAGTCAAGTGTGTTTTTACGTCGACTCAAATTTCTTCGCTAAATGTCTCTTGTATATGTGGAACAGCATGCCCTTTTCATTGGAAACTGATATTTAAGCCGAGTTTTTGTCAGACCATGACGTATTTTGTGTAAGTGTGACCAGATATTTGATTTCGCAAGTATATTTTTCACAAAAAAAGAATGGTATTTTTTTTTCTCGAGGAATCGAGCAGCTTTAGTAGCTTTCCAGTCCTGAATGACGTTCACTGAGGAAATGCGGAAGTTAAGCTTTGTTAACTTGCGTCAGATTTATAGATTTTAAAGAAGCTTGTTGGCTGGTACCCAATATGGCATTACGGGAAGAATTGTGGGGAAGGTTTTATGTGAGGCGTGGTGTGGATTTGGAGGAATTATTAATGGTCATTAGTCTGCCTTTTATCGGCCACAATACCGGCTCCGAAATCCGACGATGACGTTGCACGTTTTCTCTTTGTCCACTCTTTATTGAAACGTTCGGCAGTTTAACATATGAAGTTTTCTAATGGACGTTACAATCTTCAAAGCTTTCTTGTTAACATACTCCCATTAAGTAAACGAAGACCGCGGTGACATTCGTAATATGATTCGCAGTAAGTAGAAATACCTGTAATTGTTTTTATCACAGTTTTTTCGTCTACGTGTAGAAAATATTTTTAATTGATTACTCTATTTGTCCAGGACAAAATTTAAACGCTTTGTGTAGCGTAGAAACTTTCGAATATTATATTTTTAAATTAATATATCATTTTTATTTATTAATAAACAATTTTTCCATTGCAGTGACGATATTTCTGTTTTATTATTATATTTTTTTATTTTATTTGTGTATTATATGCATTACTATTTTGTTAACCTGCTATTTTTAATTTATTAACATGTATTAGTTTCAAGTAATAAGTGTAACCAACAATACGAGCAAGCCTACTTTGAGACCGAATAAAATTAACAAGCAATTTTATTGACGCGCAAGTCTAGGAATATTTTGTGTGTGTAACTTTCATTCTGAAGTTTGTTTAAAAGTTCTTTTAGGTCATTTTGACCAAGTATCTTATTAAGTTAAGGCTACGGTGCATCCCAACTATGCCGCAGGGAAATTTCATGTTAACTAGCTCAGACGATTTCAACAAACTGCTTAGTATTTCATTAAAAAGTCTCGACTATACAGTTTGGAACCAAATATTTAGTGTGTCATCGAGACCTGTTAGAAAACATTACACGGTAGATTTGTTACAAGAGTCAAATATCAGCTTTTTTGCAGGAAAGTAATCTTAAACATTCGATCTCCAGGTTCACTAAAGCTACTTAAGTATTCCTTTTTTACACGTTAAAGAAAAAATAAATTAGACACGACATTTATTTTCGGAGTATTCACCTGATGAAAGTCTGGAAAAATTCAGGTTATTAATCCGGATTTGGATTCTGTTTTCATCAAGAAATTAACTAAAGGTGTTTTAATGTATTTTTATCCCAGATTTCACAAAAAAAATCAAAAATGAAGTTCGACTGGCTTGTTCCAAATTTATTAAGAACTTCTTTTAAAAAAATCTCTACTATGTCCTCTAGCCATTTTGATTCAACACTTTACTGTCGAGATGTTGTCATGAAATTCTGTGCAATTTTTGCCAAATCGCCTGAGCCGTTTCGCATTATAATTCCCACATAGCACGGATAGGTGCATTGTGCACTTAAGTAGCCTTAAGAACTATAATTTTAGTACCTGTTTTTATAACAAACTAACAAAGCAATTAAGTACGTATCTTGACATGCGTTGAAAAGCTGCAGGGAAAAGATTTACGATGGCGATATTCAGAAAGTTGACTAATTTGGTATCAAATCTTGCTTTAGCTCCTCCCCATCTTCTCCTTTTATCATCTCCGGTTTTGATGAATCTGATTTCCATAAAATGTTCATAAAAGAGTAATAAAACTAACTTTTTTATTTGAGTAGCATCCAGCCTCCTTAACCAAATATGGCTGGTTTGCAAATTCACCGTACCTTTTTTTTCATGAATCAGTGCTAGCGCTCGCCTTTCATTATCCTCGGTCCAGACCTCCCATCTCGCACTTCACAATTGTCTGATTCTTGCAGAGGGTGGGAGGGAAACGAGGAGGGTGAGAAGGGGAGGAATCTCTCGTACGAGGATGAAGGAGCGAGTCGAGTTGGAGATGAGATGATTTCTGCATAGGTTTCCTCCAGTCAGTGTGGGTTCAGCAGTTGACCAGAGAACATGTAAAGAGCTACAAGTGGTGTGCACAAGGTTCTCAAGAGATTCTGTATAGTTTTCACTCGCTTGGGAAAAGAAAGAAAAAAGACCTTTTTTAGTTTCTTACTGTAAAAACCCAGCTCGAGTACAACCATGAACTCTCTTGGACTACTACTTTTCGTTCTAACCGGTAAGTGATGTATACCAGGTTTCTGTATGTTTCTTTTTTAAATTCTTTTTTTTCTGTATAAAGTTTCTCGTACATTAAGGACAAAGTTACATGGACTCGTGCGTTCCGGGCTGCCCCTTTTCGCACGATAGTCATCAACCAAACGTCAAGTTGTTATGCAAATGAGTCCGGGAAAGAAACAGATTGGAAGCTCCTTTTCTTATTTATTTCTTCCTTTTTTTCATCGCGCTACAACCCAAACTTGCCCTGGCAAGCGACCTCGGCACATGTGCGAATGACTGCTTCTAGCTATAACATTATTCGTAAACTCTGCCTTGCTCAAAAACTTGCGTTCAAATCTCTTTTTAAAGCGCCTGATCCCTTTTAGTGCACTTTCTCATCCCCAAGAACTTCCCGTTAGCCTCCGTTGAAATTTAATTAGCTCGAGAAAGTTAAGCCAGATAACGATAGTAAAAAAAATGAAATAGGTCATAAACACTAAAACCTCGTTTAGTTAGACAAGCTTGTACGATTTCAAGCTTGGGTGCGATTTGTGTAAAGTTCAGGAGTTCAGACTAGGAAAATATTCACGAGATTTTTCCAAATCAAAGCGAAGGGGATAACGAGTTTAACGAGACTGGGTTTCATGTAAGACATGTTTTTTTGTTATTCATGTTTCGGCATACATTGTTAGGGTGATGCTTGAAGCATAATGCCAACAAAAATGATGGGGTTCTGACTGTGCAGACATGAATAGGCCTACCTTGCTAATATGGTCCACGAAAGGTTCTTGAATACCGTTTACCGAAGCACGTCCCTTAGTATTGGTTTTGAAAAGAAACGCTCCTGTTCGACTGAAATTCATGTAGCGAAGTGACAGGGAGTTTGATGGAGAAGATTAGATTAAAACCCATCTAGACACCCCCCTGTTAAAAGGGACTCGGGCACCCCTGCTTTCTTTAACCCCCAAAGGGACCAATTTTTCTGCTTTCATATGCAAATACCCCATGTCATTGGAAAATGAACACTGACGGTACCTATACTGGCCACATTTGCTTTTCCGATACACAAAAGTTGGATAGCCTGGGAAAACAGTGTGAGAGGGAAAAATTCTGGGGGATTGTGGACACATGCGTAGCCATACATATTCATATGTGCCAAGCCATATATTTCAGGTAAAAGAAGGGGCTTCCCCCGAAAAAAAAGAGTACACAGCAAGAACGTAATATTCACAAAAGAGGAAGTGGATAAGTAGGCTCGTCCATTGTATTCCCATGCGATTTATTACTAGTTGAGGGATCTCGTGGTGACACTGAATTTGTGTTGGCAGTTTAACACCCAACTCCCCTATTTGGGGGGCGAGTGCGTATGAATTGCCCCGTACGTCATTTCAGGAAGGTTTTTTAGCTGTGTGCAATGAGCGGGAGAAGCTATAAAAATTCTCTTAGCTTTTCATATAAATACCCAGCTTAACGCTGAAAACGAGCCTGGTGATTAATGATGCGGAAAGATCCATATGCAGATTGGGGAAAATGTGAGAAAAGAAAAGGGGACGAGAAGCCCAATGAATCACAACCGTTGGAAGAAGCTTGACTTCACCATTTCCGTTCGACTCATTCCCTTACGCGACAAAACTGACGTGACAGTTTTCATTTAGTTTTGTTTGATTTTTTAACCCTTTTTTCGCTCTTTTCCTCATGATAATATCACTTTGTGTGTCTTTTTTTGTGGATGTGGTTTCGGAGAGGAAATTGAGAAGGGTTTTGGCAACATAAACCGCATTCTCAACCAGCAAAGAGATGGCCATCATCAAGGTCGTCTGCACGCCATATATGGGATGCTAGTCAATAATAACAAAAACCCCGCCAACCCCCCGTCCTGACGAGAACAAGACCTGTTTCTTTTTTTTTCCATTCGTTAATGTCAACTTTTGAAACAAAAACGGCTCATTTTTTATTTCATACAACGGATTATAGCGCTTCCCGAAAACCAAGCTCGCAGCTCGCACACGCAGATTATATGCAAACAGCGAAAGGATGCTGGAAACTGTGCCCAAATACGGCAATGCTGGTGGGGATTCGACGTACTGGAAAATTTGACCTCAATGTTAATGCGTTAAAGTGTTAGGGAAGAGGGCTGGGTTATATGGCGTGACCAATAGTTGATGTATGGTGAGTTGGAGGGGCGAAGGAATTGTTACGCACATACAAGTAGTAAGAACAATTTATATGGAAAGCGACAAGCCTATCATGGAAGAATTTTTCGTCCTAATATGGATAAAAAAGACTGGCAAAGGAAAAGAATGAATTGGAGATTCTTTGAGGGGAAAGAGCTAATAAAGTGCCTAAAAAATATGGAGGTGAAGACTGGGTAGAGATGTTGTACGGGTTCCTATTGTAATCGACACTTCCCATCTGGACGTTTTTAGCATATAGAGCCTAAAAGGTGACAAGTCATATAATCCGGAGAGTCTGAACAATCCATTGTAAAAAAGCATCCCATAGCGCTTATGGCACCTACCCGCTGACAAATTATCCTATGTAAATTTGATAACACTATAGGAGGCTTGAAACCATGGCATCAGAGGTATAATCACTTTTTTCGTGTCGTACCAGACAATCCTGGATAATTCCCCACCACTCTTCCAAGATTTAATACGCGTATTGAACTAGTTAGTGTTGGAGAAACTTGTTCTAGACCTTCAGACTTCTGTAGCAATTTATTGGCCGTTAAATACTTCGCCTACCTTGTACTATTTCTCTAGCTAGTTTCCTTTCTATTTCTTTTCTTTTTCCTATTGTCAAGTTGGTGGCTTTCTGAAAGCGATTAATGTATGAATAGTTCAAGAAGAGTTTGGTTTACACATTTTTATCATATTTGAAATTTGGAAGTTTTTCACTGTTTAGTATTTACAAGAATCTTGTGATTTTAATCGTTTAGATTTTATTTTTGTAGATGTGTTTTAAAAATGATCGAGATAGCTGAGTTTCTAGATTATTTGAAAGGTTTAGATTTTTAAGGACTGTTCAATTTTGTAGGATGTTTAGATTTTAAGACTTTTAATGTTTTCTGATTTCAAAAGCTTTTTCATTGTTTTTGAGTTTAGATTTCTCGTGTCTGAAATGTTAAGCTTTGCAACATGAAGTTCTGCTAATTTCGGGCGTGTTATTGTAACAGTTTTGTGTAGAATTTTTGCTATTCACTATTTACTGGCTAGGCTTGTGCTTCTGTAGCACTTGTGGAGTAACTGGAAAATTTAATGGGGCAGACATTGTAGAGAAAAAGGTCTGCACGGAAACTAAAGATCTGCGTTTCTTATTTCAGTTTTACTTCAAGATCGCAAACCTTTGTAATTACGAACAGCTCAAAATGCGTTTTTTATTGTTCATAAAACATGATTGGCTTCTTTCGCTCCCCACGACACTTTCCGTCCTTCTTTATTTTTTTAGTATTTTTCTTTCAAATTTAATTCTGTAATCCGACCTTTGTTAACTTTTATTCTTTAATTTTTTGCAACGTTCTTTCCTTTTTTCTGTAATTTTAAATATTTCGTATTCTTTCTAATATTTTTCTTTTTCATTCTAATACCTTAGTTCAATTCTCTGCTTTCTCATTCTCAACTTTAACGGTTAATTTACGCTTTCCTTATTCATTTGTTGGTTTTTATTTTTCAAATCTTCATATAAATATTAAGCAACGGCAGGTTTTCTTTTAGCTTGTCGGAATTCATATAACTAAAGTAGCATTGAGAATTTGAAGCTTGTTTGAAGCTTGCTGCTGTCAGGAGCAATATTGTCAGTAGCTGATCGCACTGTCTCAAATTGCGCGGATATTGACACTTTTATGGTGAGCTGGGAGGAGCGAAGGACAAGCCACTGATCTTCTAAATTAGGTAACAAGCTTGACCTTATGTTTTTCCCTTCGTAAAGACCGTGTCCCATAAATTCTCCAACTGAACAAGTAATTTCTTTCTTCCTCTCATTGAACCTCACCCTTTCTTCTTTGGCACTCGTGGGTCCTGCTTTCCAAAAACGCTTGACTCAGTAATAGCACGCTAGAGACCCCAGTACTGGGAGGCCGCTCGGACCGTCTAGCAACGGTTTGAAAAGTATTAGGGGTTAAAGAGAGAGCGAGGGGAGACCACCCTTATGAACTATATAACACCCTTGTGCCAACTGTTAACTTGGCATGTGATGTGAGGGATGAGGCGGCGAAAAGTCTTTTGTAAGGCGAGTACGGCCTCATCGATAGAGTAGGCTGACCTCTTGACACTCCTCCAGGTCCGAACCCCTCTTATGATTATTCCTCTTTTTTAGTTCCCCATAACAGGCCCACCACTTAAATTGGCCCTTAAAAAAATCTCTCAGCAAATTTTTCCTTGTCTACTCAAATCAAGTTGATGGGAAGATCGAAGGATATAAAGATGTTAAGCCTCATGTGGTCCTCGTTCATTAAATTGTAAATTGATCGAATATTTTATTAATTTTTGTTTCTTTTTTGTTGGGACTTTTTTTTAAAAAATAGGTTCTGCCTCCTTTCATCTTGCTTCATGTGTATCCGTAGCATCAGTCTCCTCTTCTCACATCCTCCACGTCAGTTTAGGCGGTGAGGTCCGTTTGGATTGCGACACGGGATTATTTGCTGGAAATGATGACAAGGACAGCGCTATTCATAATATGCCGCTTATTTGGCAACGGTTTGACATGGAAGGTGTAGTGTTGAGAAATTTTTCAGTGGCGTGACGGCTGATTTCTGATGAGTCACGCCGCGAACTACACTGATCCCTTCTTGTATTTCTTTTTAAATTATGATTTTGTAAATTAGATAACGACAACAATATCTTCATTTCCCATGGAGAAGCGTTGATGGTAGAAGATCCTCGCTTAACTCTTTCTCACGGAGCTTCCAGCTTAACCGTAAGGATAATTCTTTTTTTTTTAGTAAATGAGACGTCTGAGAGGAATTTTCGGACGGTGCAAATATTTCTTAAGTTACGTTCCGTGTTTGGTTTGTATACACAAGCTGCGTGCGTCTGTTTCTTGTTTATTTGCAGATCCACAACGCTCAGTTTAGTGATTCAGGTACTTATCAATGTCGACTGGCTTCGGAAAACGAGGAAATAGCCGGTCCGCTTATTGAGGTAAATTTTAACGTTGTGTTTAATGGTCTCAATTTAACACTGTTTTACGTTCTAGGCGTGCAATAAATGCAGTTTTTAGTTCATTTAGCTTTTAATTTTATTTACTGTGTTTTTTTCGAGAACCGACGTAGACTTTCGCCTATTACTGTGTCTTATGTTAATACCTTTCTGTGCGCTTACAGTGCATTCAATTTAGAGTACCAGCACTATTACTTAACAATTACATTAATTTAAAAAATATTTTTATTTTAGACAATTTTCATTTTACTTTTTAATTAATATAATTTTCCACGACTTCAGTAGTGGAGATTGTGTTTTAGAAAGAGTATGTATTGTATGTAACATAATTTTTGTTTTCTTAATTAATTTAAGTTTGTTACATAGGTGATTGTCGAATCTGAGGATGAAGATATATATTCGGGTAGTTCCACGATTGTTGCGTCCAGTTTTCCTCTCGTCGCGCTTGCCTTTTTATTGCGATGACAGAATGAAGATTTCTCGCCTGAGTAATCCATGTGCCAATTGTTAGGCCATCCTTTTTATGTGAATTGAAACTTGTAATCCCTTTGTACATGACACACGCCATAAATAACGTTCTTATTTGTCATCCTTTTTTATTCTACGATAAGAGGGTTTGTCTATCTAAATATTTACCTAGACTGCTTAACAACAGCCACTCTGGCTTCCTTAAAGAGCTCAAGACGTTAAGAAGACAAGCGAAATTTTATTTATAGTGGTGCAGCAGTAAGCGGTTTCTCAAGAGCGGATAACCGGCGCAAAAGATTTCCCCTGCAAAGGCCAAAAACGCTTTTTGGAAAATGGTTTCTTCGTTTTGCAGTTTAAAGCTTGGGGAGGTTTCCGGAATGCCCTGGAGGTTTTGTTTATTTATCACAAACTTTCGGTGCGGTAGATCGATGCGGTTCGAGACTTGGAAAAGGAGTTAGGTTTTAGCTGACGGCTTACCACATGCGATTGATGGGTTTGTGACAGTAAGAGAAACAATAATGTTCAACTGAATACACAGAAATCTTGTGGAGGTTAAACCAAACACAACGCAGGCGCTTTATCTTGTCTGAGAAGTTGATCTCTCAAGAAATCCTACTACCGCCCAGAAAGCAAACTAGAAAGCCAACTGAAAAAACGATAAAAACTCTGGGATTCAAGTTACTCTTAAGGTTCATGGGCAGCGTTCTTTGTTTGAAATACATTCCGTTGAGGTTAAATTTAGGAAAGAATGGTAAATACTTCAGTGAAATTAACATAACTAACAAATAAAGAAAAGAAATACAGGGCAATACAATACATGACTTGCATTATAGCCGGAAAACGGATAGTCTACTTAGTTAGTAAATCCTTTTTACGAAATAACAGGGGAGAGCGGATTCGCACTGCTTTCTTGACTTTCTTGAGATTGTGATGCTTTTAATGGGTGCTCGTAGTATCTGCTGACAATGTAAAGATGCGCACGTCGCAAAACGTGCGGTTTAGGAGTGCACGGGTGTAAAAGACTACAAAAATAACCTGCCGCAACCCGGTTGAGTCAAATAGTTTCCGAAATGGGTACCGCGACTAATATGAGACTCTCGTATCCTGTAACGAACTCAACTATCTTCGGTGAATTTTTTTCTTGGCCTGTGTGTGCGTGCCAAGAAAGGTGGCGGGAAGACTTATTGTTATCTGTTGACATTAATGTAGTAAGACATCTAAGTTGCTGACTTCGCCTTTTCTTCTACAGGGTCACAGATCTGCTTCGGTGGTCCAAGATTCTCTATAATTATGATTGTTTCGTTTCAACGATGCCAATGAATTTCAGATTTGTGCCAAGTAACATTGCTGACATGTCAACAGGACTTGCCATGATTTTGGAAAAATAAAAAAAGGTAGAAACTTGCAATGAGATCTACTTGATGGCATATATTTGAATTGACCGCGAAATTATGCGGCGAGATAGCTGTATTGGATTGGTCAATTCTTTCATATCGATAAAAACCGAATCGATATTGAAATGAGCTGAATCGTCTACAAATCAAAACAAGAGAGTTGCATGTTTGTGTTGTTTGCATTTATGTGTATTAATTAGCTGGACAAGTCCATAAGAACTGCCAGGCTTATACTATAGGTTGGTTGGCGTGCTAAACCTTATGTGCCAGTTTAGCTTGGGAACTATTCGTTACGTGTGTAGGATTCTGGGGTGGGAATTGGAGGAGTAGAATAAGGGACTTAGTGGCAAGTTCCATAGCACGGTTGCATAGCATGCTAGTGGCAAGTTCCATAGCACGGTTGGGCTAGGTTAAAAAATCAATCATTTTTTTTAGTTTGTGTGTGTCTGCAGTTTGTAACCGTTTGCACAACAGTTATATATGGGTACACTTCTTCTGTTATCTAAATTTATTTTACTGTGTTTTTGTACTTTAATTTAGGGTCATTTTTGTTATAATGCGATGTTGTTTGAAAACGCCTTTGATGGGATTTATTCAGTTATCCCAGTTCATGGATTAAACTGGTGAGGGTCTTCATTGGTTTGAATACAGTTGGGTTTGTAAGCACATTCTATGGGTTTCAATGAAGTCGGAATTTCAAGAGATCCTTTATTCATTTAAATTGTGTCTCTTTTTCTATGTTATTACTTATTTTCCCTTCAAAATTTTCTAGGAAGCGGTGGATTATCAAGCAGAAAGATTAGATTCCTTTACCTCTGAGGCTTACGGGTCACGTGGCCAAGATGGAGCGTGTAGTTGTCAACGAGTATTTGAGAAAAGGGTACGATTTCACGTCTGTGGTGACACTGTTAGCTTTGCAATATCGAAAAAGGTAACTGGCTTGTTTTCTGAAAAATTACCAATATTCCTTGTTTTCTTGCAGAAAGGAGTCTACGATGACGAGGGTAAGACGGCTAATTCTATCATTTTAAACTAGGCACGAAATTTTCGATGATAACGCGGGTAATGGACACACACGAGGAAGCGTTAATGCAGCCAACTTGTACGAAATTAGATATTCCGTCATATGTGAAAGCGTCTTTCACATGTGACGGAATATCTAATTTGATGGGCGTGGATTGCTTGTACATCGGCTGGCGAATCAATGCAAGGTGGGAGTGTTGTTAGCCTATGGGACCACCTCCAGGTCTGCTAATGGAGAACTGTACCGAACGCGAAGGGTATTCCCGGCAGCTGGGTTTGCCTAAGTATTGGCCATATAAAAACTTGGACGGAAGGAGTGGCTTGGCCAGGTAAATTGTACGTCTTTTCTAGTGACACTTTTGCCAAGTCAGCTTTTTGCCAGTATTTTATTTCTTTGTTTTTTTTTCACAAATCTACTAGGAAATTCTACTAGACAGTTTATTAACGATATATTTTTATTGAAATAAATTTGAAAAACGTTTTCATTCATTTATTTATTTATTTCAGAGACTTATCGGATGTGGATTTCGAAGATATATGCCATGTGCCACGCACGGACTTTTACCGCGTGCTGAAATGGAGACGGGACGACAGGAAGAAGTGGGTGAAGTTGTTATGAAAGAAGCAAAGAAAATAACGGGACAGCACTCGTTGAAAGAAAAAAATCTTTCTTTCCCCTAGTATGGAAAAAAGGCCAAGTATTTTTTACATTATTCCTCAGGGAAGGAGTGTCTCAAAAGTTGGGAAGTATTAAATTTGTAGGCGCATTCCTCCTTGATATTGGTGAACTTTCTTTCTCGAAAGGGAATGGGGGCGGGGCCTCGTCAGAGTCAACAAGTCGTAGTTTGCAGAAAATTTTGAACGTCAAAAGTAACTGAAATAAGGAAGTTATAATTAAAGTATTATTATTCTTTAAAAGAATTGGGTGAGCTTCTGGGGTTTCCTTCGGTGCGCACTTCTTTCTGGTTTTTAGTCACTTAGCGAGTTACCCGTGTCATATTCAACCCCATAACGTTTATCGAGATAAAGAAAAGGGACCTAGGTCTTTAAAAAAATACGCGTAGCAAGACTTTATTTCCTTTGAGGTTAAAAATCAAAACTGTTCCGTTTGAAACGCAGCTCGATTTTTTTTTAACTTCAACTTCTCGTGCAGCTCCCCGTCCAATAAGGCAGTTTTTTTGCAGCAAATTTTAAAAATCATTTAAGGTTGTGGTTTGCGTTTCTAGTTCTTCGAGTTTTGTCACTGTCCGCATTTTTTTAAAGTTCAATTTTACCTTTTTTGAAGTTCCGAGAAGTTTTTAAAAGAAAATGGAGTACATCACAGTGTATATAACGTTGATTTTGAGCAATATTTCGATTATTTTTTTTTGTGTGTGGGGGGGTGTGGGGGGGGGAGGGTAAAAGGGGGTTCGCCTTAATCAATTTCTAAACCTGGAATTTGGACAAAGATTATTGTGGTTTTTGATTCGCTAAACTTATACTAAAAAAAGGGAAGAAAAGTGAATTGTCTCTAGTCGTCTATCTTGAGTCTCTTGTGTGCAGAGGGAAAAAAACTACACCATACAATACCGTATTCTTATTTTCAAGGGGAAGGCGGGCTTAACGAGGGTGAAAGTTTGTATGATTTTTCTGTCCCCTTCCTTTCCGTGTGAACAATTATGGAAGTCCTTTGTCGCCAAAGCTTTAGAAAACAATACAGAAATAATAAAAAAAACTGTTCGCCTGTATTCACTTGTATTTCTATATTCACAATCGTTATGCTGTCTATTGAATACTAAATGCCACTCAAGAGACCATCGTGAAACTGATCTATTTGCCGTGCTTAAGTCTATTTTATTGATAAAAAAACAATACTTATGACGTCATGAATGTGACAGTCGTGTCAACTAGCACAAGGGGAAAAAAATACCCCCCCCAAAAAAAAATAAAATAAAAGAAATAAATAAGGGAAACAAATTACATACCTGGCTTAAAGCCCTTGTGCATTGGTATCATTTGGTATATCGTCTTTACTGGAGGGATTATTTTTATTATTATTATTTGCACTACTGCGTGAGCTGAACTCGTTGGCTGAGGCGAGTTATATACAAGCAGGTATAATATCGTTGGATACTGAAGCGGTGCATCACTGGAGCGATTATACTTACGCTATATACCCAACAGTAATTTAAAAGACGCTAGCCTATAGCCTTTCCTCTGTATAAATATTACACGTTACCTCCTGCTGAAGTTTATATAAAAGTTCCGAAGTGTACTTCATACAAGGAATTGGCTGAGCGGTTAAAGGCATAGCGTCTTGATCGTGAGGTCGAGGGTTCGAATCCCGCTCAGGATAGGAATTTTATTGTCATTATTCCTAGACTAGAAATTCCCTGACTGGTTCCCACGCTCCCTCTCCTTCCCTTGTCCGAGTTCCTGCCTGTCTCGGCTCCTATCCCCTGTATTCGCTTCTGTCCAGCCTGGAAACCAGGTAGGATAGGAGCGAGTACAGAGGACAGGAGCTGAGACAGGAGGGACCAGCAAGGGAAGGAAGAGGAGCTCCAATTTTTCACGATTTCTGAAGGGGTCCCTTTGCTCAACATTGTTTCTTATGGAAAATAACCCGGAAAAGGCCTTTCCAGCTCTGAAACGAAACCACGCCCACTTTTCCGAATTTGAACCAATGGGAAGCCGGGTTTTTCGGAGGGGAGTCGCTATTTTTGGCGGGGATTTGAAAAATACGATTTTTCGGGCACATATTGTATTGAAAAATACCGCAAAATACAGCAACATAACATGTAAGAAAATGAGAATTTTGCGTACAATTTTCGGCTTGGGGTAAAAGCATTTTCGCTGATGCCTCGTGCAAATTAAGGCAGATTTCGTACAGAAAAGCGGTAGAAATTGGACGGAAAACTTTCGGTTAAGTTAGAAAATATGCAAATAACGATTAGAAAGATCAGAATTTCATCGGCAGTATTAATTTGTTGGGAGTAGCAAATATTCTAGGTGCGAATAAGGATTCCAGGCCGTCCAAAACTGAAAAAAACGCACAAGAATGTTCGTATAGACAAAATGTCAATACACATATAAGAAAATTCAGTTGAACAGGAAAAAAATTACATCCCACAAAAAAATATTTTGATAAAGCGACGAGCTTACAAAAAATACAGGAAGAAAACGAGAGGCCACTGAATTTGCCATTTTTGCGTATAAAAAATTGCCACCATTCAATATTTCAAGAACCGCGGCATCAGTTCATGCTTGTACTTAAAACATTTCAATCACCTTACTTTATGTGGAAATTTTTTTGCAAAAATGTTTGGCTTAGATTCAAATTCAATACACGTCAGAGCATGTGTGGCAGATAAACAAATCAGTGGAAATTCTACTTCCAGCTGTGTACATCAAAATTAGGATTTCTTTTCTTAAGATAACAAGATTTGAAATTTGCGCTAATATATGACACACTCGCAAAAGCAATTTTCCCCTAGTAATAATAACGTACTCAGTTACTATTAACTTTAATACAACTAAAACAAAAACAGAAATCTTAAATTTGGTTTGCGCATCTGGAAGTAGAATTTCAACTAAAAGCTTATCTAGAAGTACTCAATAAAATGTGTCAAGTCAAATAATAAGATCTGTTCCCGATAGAATTCCTTGTTTTGTTATGTTTCCTTTATCAGAGTTTGTGTCCCTACGTTTCTGTACGTGGCAAGCCCAAGCCAGGTAAGCTGCCTCCGGCTACACGTGCTCGCAAGGTAAGAACTTAGATAACCTTGCGAGCAGGGGTGAAACCAGGGCAAAAAGGGGAAAGGACAGTGTCGAGCCAGCTTTGTAACCGTGAACTGGGCCCCCGACTTGTAGCAGTTGGACGATTTGGGTTCTGTTCGTGAGCTAAGTTTAAAGTGAAACTGGGCAAATAAAGACGGTTAATTGAGATAGCATTGAGTTTTGAACCTACATACCGCTTTCGGCAAGGGCAACCTCGTGCCCTTATTCTGTTTTGGAACAAATTCATGGTGCCGAAACCCGGGAGGATCCACGGACATGGAGACGCCTCCACCTGTACTGTTAGCAGAAGAAGGGCAAGAGAAGCTAAGCCCCGAAGCGGTGAAGGCTCTAAGAGCTCACGAAAAGGCGCAACATACGCGTCAGATTAATCGGATCAAAAGCGCTGTGAGATTGCAAGAACGCAAGACGATTCTGAGGAGCTTATGCGCTCGTATGGCGGAGCATTATGAAAGTTGCCTCGAGCTCAGCGCAAAGTATCAGACGCTAACCGGACAGAGCCAAGACGCTTGGGCACATCGGTTGCGCGAAGAGTTTAAATCGTGCAAAGCCGAAGTTGATCAACACCTAGCAACGCGAGCGTCATCGTTAGCTTCACAGAGTAGCGTGGAATCGTTTGCAAGCCAAGACCAAAGGGAAGTCCAGGAAGCAGAAATCCATGTACCTGGGGCGACGACGCTAGCTACAGCCGAGGTGCCCAGCGAGCGAGCTTTGCAAAACCAGCTCGCACCAGATCGAGGAGAACAAACTTCAGCCAAAAGCTTACAGCAACAGACCAGCTTCGAGCCCGCCGAGATGCCATGGGAACCAGACATCGAAAGCTTAAGTCTTTACGTGCGCAAAAAGGAAGCCGAAATAGACAGGCTGAAAGCGCAGTTGGACGAGCAGCGCGTGCTGCGGGGAGCGGTGGAAGACCTGGAGGAGGGGCAGGAGTACCTGCTAAGGCAGCTGCAACGCGAACGCGAGCACAGAAGAAGCTTGGAACAAGAAGTGGCGCGGAAAACCCAAGTCAAGCAAATCCGTGGAGCCGAGTATGCTGCAGAATCGGACCACAGCCGCCGCACAGGTGTGCATTCCGGTATGAGAGAGAGCGCACCAAGAAGAAGCCAAGTTGCAGCTACGACATCTGATGACCGTTGGATTTATGAAGATGAGCAAGAAACTGAACTTGGCCGCTCGCGCGCTGGAGCTCGCGCTCCGAAGCTGGATATTACGCCGTTCAATGGCGATCCTAAAACTTGGCCCATGTTCATTGCATCCTTCCGGTCATTTGTCGATTCGTTGGATTGCTCGAACGCGGTAAAGTTGACGTATTTGTGAGAGCTTCTGACGGAAAACGTCCGGAAGAGAATAGCCGGGACCCTTCGCAAGCCAGCATTATACAGAAAGGCATTGCAAGACCTGCACCGTCAGTTCGGACACCCGCAGTTAGTAGCACGGCCCTTCACCAGCACTCTCATCGCCATAAAGCCCATGCAAGACAACGATGCGGGTGCGCTGCTGAAATTCGCGGGAGACGTGCACGAAGCTGTGGAAACCTTGATTGAATACGAGTTTACCGAAGAGCTAAATTCCAGGGCGATGCTGTCGCTACTCGTCGAAAAGCTACCAGAACGGTGCCGCGAAAAATGGGGCAAACGCGTCTGGAGGGCGCAAACGGAAGTATTGACATTGGTTGACTTCGACGCGTGGCTCATGGAGATAGTGATGAGCAAAACGTTGGGTAATCCCGAAGCTGTACTCGAGAAACCAGTCGGTAGTCAGCGCAAGTCCCAATCCCGCCCAGAACGCCCCCCACGGCATCGTGTCCTCGCGATTACACAGCGCCCGGCAGGGGCGACGTGCCATGCATGTAATGCGGATGGGCACAAACTGAACGCCTGCGAAAGGTTCGCCAAGCTAAATTTGGATCAGCGTATGTCGCTAGTGAGAGGCAGAGGGCTCTGCTTCTCATGCTTGGGAGAAAACCACTGTAGTCGAGATTGCCGTCGCAAAGGGATGTGCGGACTAGATGGTTGCACCAAAGGACACCATCGGCTGCTGCATGGAACCTACAAGAAAGCGGAAGAAGAACAACCTAGAGGATCGAAGTCCAAAGAGTTGAAGAAACGGGAACCAATCGTAACTGTCACGCAGAGCCCGTATACCACAACGTTGACGATGGTAGCCGTCGTTCCAGTCCGCATCCGCCATGGTAGCCGAACAATGTACACGCACGCCCTGCTGGACCCGGGCAGCGATATTTCGTTAATTTGCGACGCGGCAGCACGCAAGCTGCGTCTGGAAGGTCCACGTAGGCGGGTCCGTCCTGAAACGTACCATGGGCAAGATCCGATCTTATCAACCAACGAGGTGAGTTACGAAATTTCATCGTTGGACGGCACTTTCGTCCATCAAATGAACCGGTCCCTGGTTGTCTCCCGTTTGCCGTGCTCGAACCTGAGGCACAACCAGAAGAAGATTGCAGAGGCTTTCGATCATTTGAAGGACCTGCCCTTTCCTGAAGAAACCCCAGAGTCAATCATGCTTCTGCTCGGAACAGACGCCACCATACGCGTCCACAGACAGCTGGAAATCCGGACGCCCGAGAACGGAGAAGACGCACCTGCAGCCGTGTTAACCCCCTTTGGCTGGGCTCTCTTTGGACCCGTGCCGACGGACGGAGAGTACTTCGAATCCAGTTCCATAAACGTTATCAGCACAAAGGAAGACGACCTGTATCCCGACAGTTTGGTTCAAAGGCTATGGGACACCGAGATCCTTGGCATAGCGTCGAATGCGCCACAGTCAGCCGAGGATCAGAGAGCCATTCGGATTCTCGAAGACACCACGACGAACGTAGGCGGGAGATATGAGACGGGCCTCCTTTTCCGGCAAGCAAGACCCAACTTGCCAAACAATCGCGCATATGCCCAACAACGACTCCAGTTGCTGGAGAGACGCTTGTTGAAAGATCCGGCCCTTGCGACGAGCTACAAGCAAACCATCGACGACTACGTGAAGGACGGGTTCGCGAAACAAATAAATGACGATGGAACCGCCGAGATAGGAAAGATATGGTACCTGCCACACCACGCCGTCGTTAACCCACACAAGAAGATCAGGGTGGTTTTTGACGCATCGGCGCGTTACTCCGGGACCAGCCTCAACGACGCGTTGCTGAAGGGACCAGATTTGTCGGCAAATCTCGTTAGCGTGTTGCTCCGGTTCCGGCAGTACCGGGTGGCGATTTCATCCGACGTGGAAAAAATGTATCATCAAGTGCGAGTCCGCAGCTCAGACCAATCCGTACTCCGATTCCTGTGGAGACCTCCGGGCTCCTCCGAAAGTCCAGCCACATACCAGATGATGGTCCACGTGTTCAGGGCCGTCTCGTCGCCAACTACGTGTATATACGTTCTCCAGCGAACGGCCGCAGACCACAAGCAAGAATTTCCGGAAGCCGCTTCGAAAATACTCACCAATGTTTACGTCGACAATTTCCTCGACTCTTGCGCAAGCGCCGAAGAAGCAACGAAAGTTGCGGCAGACATGACGGCGCTTCTAGCGAAGGGAGGGTTCCGCCTAACTAAGTGGATCGCGTCGTCGCGAATGGTTATGAAGAACATTCCAAAGTCGGAGTGGCTCAACCCAAACTTGGAGCTAGCGCGTGACCAGTTGCCCATGGAGAGGATACTGGGCCTCTTATGGAGCGGAGAAGAAGATGCCTTTGTGTTTCATAGCGATGTTAAACAAGACGCATCGTTGAAGAGGGAGATTCTGAGCGAAGTGGCAAAAATCTACGACCCTCTCGGTTTTCTGGCACCAGTGGTCCTTTTCGCTAAGGTACTCTTACAGTGCCTATGGCGGCACGGGACAGACTGGAACGACAGACCCCCGGCGGCTCTCCTCACGTCCTGGGAAGATTGGCGCAAAAGCCTGTCGCACGTGGTAGGCATAAGGATCCCGCGCTGGTTGTATATGGAGTCTGGGAGACACTTCGCGGAGATACACGTCTTCACCGACGCGTCCGAGCAGGGCTACGGAGCGGTAGCGTATCTGCGCGTCAAGAACAAAAACACCTGGCTGACGCGATTCATCATGAGCAAGTCACGAGTCGCCCCTATCAAACACCTCACAATACCCCGACTGGAACTATCCGGCGCAGTAATTGGCGTCCGTTTGGCTAAGACTATTTGCTTCAGTTTAGACTCGCCAATCCAGGCCGTGCATTTCTGGACGGACTCGCAAACCACCCTCCAGTGGATCTACAGTCGCAGACGCAGGTTTCACGCCTTCGTCGGTAATCGCGTAGGAGAGATCCTTGACTCTACAAGGGCACAGCAATGGCGGCATGTGCCCGGTAGCGTGAACCCCGCCGACGCATGCAGCCGCGGCTTGACCGCCGACATCTGGGACCACCAAGCCTGGTTCACAGGGCCTATCTTTCTGTCAGAGGACGAAGAGCGGTGGCCAGTAAAGCAAGAGATAACGGAGCCAGAACACGATCCGGAAGTGGTGGACGAACCATGGATTGGGGCAATTCACGCGGAACCAGAAGATTGCGTCGTGGGTAAACTGCTACGGAGAAAATCTTCGCTCACGGATGCTGTGCGCACCGTAGCATTTATAATGCGATTCATCAATACCCTGAAGGCGGCACGGCAGTCGAGAA
>JAHZNP010001296.1:0-21978 GCA_020615345.1 Triops cancriformis
TTTTTCGTCAGTGCTAGGGTTTGGGTGCTTTTATTTTTGGCGCCAAACATGAACCCAGAAGACCAAGAAGCCTTACTTTTTCTTCTTCTAGAAGAATAAATCTCATCTTCAAGCTCCAGTAGTGAAAGTGAAGAGGCACTGGCTTTATTTCTTGCGGACTATGGAATTCCAAGACCGAAAATTTCAAATTATGAGTCTACAGTACGTTTGTATTGTGACGAACAGGTCTATAATGTGCTTTAAAATAATATGTTTATGCAAGAAAACAAAATGTATATGCAAGAAAACAAAACGCTGTTAGATTTGCTTCAGCCATGTTAACAGGATAAGCCCTTCAAAATTTCGTCCGCTTAAGTTTGCCGCGCTTTTCCTTGATCTACGTTCGGAACCAGTTGAGTGCCATGATGTCACAGGGTGGAAAACTGGGAAACCAATGCAGCACCTCAGAAGCACTCAGTGCTCCCAAGGAAAAACGCCATAAGAAAGACAAACCCTCACTTACCTAAGTCACACAGAAGTATTTTGGGAAACACCTGAAACTCGATCAGATCCAGATCAGAGCTGCCAATCAAACAAAAGCCTTCCGGCATATTTGCAATGTAACGCTCTAGTCAAAAGCTTACGGTGTAATGAAATCTGCCGTTCGCAAGGCTCAATGCACAGAGTAAGTTTACTTCCGACAAGAAAAAACTCAACAGTGCAACTAATTTGCACCACGCTTGATTATGTTGTTACATAGAAGAGCATACGTCTCGCCAGCACTATCACAAGTATTAATGTTTATTTCAAAACACTGACACTCAAACACTTAGCCACGTCCAACCTCTCCAAGGGCACATGGGCGACTAAATTTTAGGAGGACCAAAAACACGCATCGCAGCACACCTAGCGGCTATGACTGTATAGCGCGCGGAATTCGAACAGTACTTCTTTCACTACCGGTGAGACCATAGAGGTATACAGAGAGAGCATTCATTCTTCCTTATGGACCTTTTGTGGCCAGTTTCGAAAGCCCCAGGCTAGTCCCAAGAGAGGAAGGGGTGGGCGAATACTGCTGACCAACGCCTTTTTCGCAGCGGGAAACCTGAAAATTTGATTCTGTACGCTGGACCAGTGTTGACCCTCTTTTTTCCAGCCAATCAGCTCGTCGGCTCCACTTCCGCTCATCGGATCCACTTTTCAACTCCTCCTTTTCCATTCTTTTCTTGGCCACAACCTTTTAACACGGGATGCTCTCTCTGTATACCTCTGTGGGTGAGACTGTTTCATCTGAAACTGAAACATCGTTTTTTGTGGAAAATAATCCCGAAAACGGCTTCCCAGCTTGGACACCCAAGCACGCCTATTTTTCTAACCAATAGCCAATCAAAATCTAAGGCCCAGCCCTCAAACATTGAGCGCGTTTTTTTAAACATCAAGGATTATTTGAGGTACAAATCGTGTTTACCCAGAATTCTCAAACAGGGTGTCAGAAACACGAGGGAAAACGGAAAAAAATCTCACACCATAGAATTTCTTTTCCTGTGCAAATTTAAGTAGTCCGATCAACTTTGCGGATTACGGGCCGTTTAACTCGATCTCGATAAAAAAAATGCCAAGTGAACAGCATTCAACCTGAAGAGCTTTACTATATGGTAGATTCTTGTATACACTTTTGGTGGCATAGTTAGGTGTTTCTTTGGCACGCCGGTTTAGAAGCCGAAACAAAACACAAGTCTTAGAATTTAATAACTTTTGTCCTAAACATTTTTTTTTACAAGTAGCCCGCATTTTAAGCCGCCCGCTTCATATAGTATGTACGGTTGTTCAGTTTTTTTTAACAAAAGATTGCATGTTGGGATAATTGATAGAAGTCGTTAAATTTTTAAGAATTGTATTTTTTTCTTTTGTCATTTTATACTCAAGGTCTAGCGGCTACAAAATACTCTATATTTGTTAGACGTTATGAACCACTCTTGCTACTCACTTGCACTCGAAAAGAAGAATAACGAAAATATCGAGATTTTTCTTTCCCGAATTGGATGAGACTTGTTTGAGATATGAAGGACCAGTGCTTTAATAATTTTGTTAGCAAAAAAATACCTTTTTGGCACCGCAACTATAATACAAATGCTACTAGCTAAAAAGGCAAACATGATAATAATAGTCAGGAGTTATCAGACCTAGTAGTTCAATGTAAAGGATGGGGCAGGGATTCTTGGATGTAAAAGAACTGTATAAGATGTGAGTAGATTTCGCAGCTGAAGATTTATTTGCCTCCATAGGTAGGGTTCTTGAAAGTAGACGTCGCTTGCTTGTAAATGGGATTTTCGCCCGTGTCCCACTTGGCCATCTGTCGCTCCTTTTCGAAGCGGGCAAACTCTCGTCGATCGTGAATCGTTGTCACCAGCTTCCACAACAGCAACAAGGCAAAACCAATAGCCACAATGGCACCAACGACACCGAGAATAATACCTTTAACGATAAAAAACGATTGTTATACCTCCGATGCACACATGTTTTTTTTCTTTTCGTTTACCTAGAACATTTAGCACCGGTGGACACTCTTTGTGCTTCTGTACGTGGACAACAGGCTCCCCATTTTCCCCATAACCGTACACGAAATTGAAGCGACAATCATCGTCGTCATAGACTGTACACAATCGTTCGGTTTCATCTTTTTCTACACACGCAAAAAAAATCAATCCATTATTTCTAATGTTTATCGAATCTTGACGTTAACCTTTCACGACTTCCTCTTCTATGGGAACGAAAGTGCAATTGGCGCATTCTTCCTCGGTCAAAGGACCAGTTTTGAACACTTGGCATTGTACACATGGTCTATATTCTTCACATTTCCCTGGGCACGTCTAAAACAGACGGATAGCAACAAATCGTTACCGAAACGTCAATAATATTAGTAAGAAGTATTAAACATACAAATAATAAATGTTACTAAAAAAAAAACGCTAAGATAAAAATGACAATAAGCTCAGGGTTACATCGGAGTTGATCTTTTTAAAGTAAATAAATTATAACTAAAAGTATTTTGCAAGAAATTACCGGGCACAATTCGCAGAAACGACCCGAATATCTTCCTTGATCGTTTTCGATACACTGGCACACACCACATTCGCACGTGCCTTTGCCGGAACAGAGTTCCCCGCCATTTGGTGGTATGCAGGTATCAATGGTATCTTGACAAGCGCAATTGGAGCCGGTCCATCCAGGCTTGCAAACGCATTTGCCGCATTCGCAGGTTCCATGGTCCGGACCGGAGCAGAGTTGTCCGTTATGGTTTTCGCATAGGAAGTTGTCGCATTCGCAGTACTGGCCACTCACAATCTAACCACACACACATTTTAATAACATTTATACACTTTAAATTACATGAATACACTTAAACTAATACACTGAATTTGTTTCATTTTCCAAGTCGAAAAGACCATACTAACCTCCAAAGGATTCGCTCTAGGGTGACATTCGCACACCCCGCACGTGCAAGTGCCCCGATCATTACACAGGATGTCGGTAGTGTTGTCCTGTCGGCAGCCCGCTTCCAGATCGCCCACTGCACCGACATTGTTGGCGTCGCATTCACAATATCTACCAAAAAAGGATTCCCCACATTCGCAAATGCCGCACTTGAGTGTACCGGCTGCATTACATTCTTCAGCTTCTTCTTTGTAACCCTATACACCATTTTTTAAAAAATAGTACATAAATATGATATTACTCATTCACTCGTTTAAGAAACATACTTCATTTCCTGGCCGTTCGCAACCGCAATCGCACAACATTTCCAAATCCACCAACATGGATTCGTTAATACCCACAGGGTAAATTTGGAACGTTTGATGCCATTCTTTGGGATTAGTGGGACAGGACGTGACTTCAACGCGCGCTGTAAAGTTAACCACTGTGCCAACCTTCAGTCCGTCGCACTTGTTTGTCGCCACTAAAGGCCCGTTGCCCAAACAGGAAGAATAGTACGTCACCTTTACCGAACTACTCGAGTTGTCTTTCAGTTCAATCGAAGAGGTGATTTTCTGCAAGGAAAACACATAAGAAAAAATAAGAACATACAGATAAATAAGAAAAATAGGGAAGTGTAATAATTTATTATAAATATCTTACGTTGTACTGTTCCTGAACCAATTCCACCACGTTCGAAGAATCCTGGGACAACATTCCCGAAAAGGCTCCCTCTACGTGCCTGCTCAACTGCTCGTAGACCTGGACTTGCTCGGCAGTGACAGCGAAGATCAAGTTAATCGTGCTTTCTTTGACTTTTTGGTTGATTTGCGAGACAGAAGGATAGTCCTGGATTGTGGAATGCGTGTAACGGCCTGCGCCATCCAAATGACAATGGCCATCATTAGGCTTCACAATGCCACCCAACTACATTTAAAAGGAATTCATTAGTTACGCCTAAACACATCGAACATTTATTGTAAAGCTATACACTGGATAAAACAAAATACAGAAATGAATAAAAAATAGAAAGAAACACAAAAATAAACACGAATTAAATACGCCAATTTTGAAGCGGAAAAACATATATAAAACTAAAGTGACTTAAATTAAAACAAACCTAAATAAAAATAAAGGTAACATTTTTAATCTGTACCTATACATACTGCAGAAACAAAAGTAACAGTTATAATTTAATTAAAAACACAATTATGCATAGTATTATAAAAAGTAAGGTGAAAAATGAAAATCGAGAAATGAAAAAAAACATTAAGTGAATACTACGTTATTAATAAAATAATCCAAAATAAACCAAACATTTTGTAACAAGATATTTATCCAAAATATGTAAGTAATATTTTTACACTATTGGTACCAAATATTAATGGCTCTTATAATTCTCTAAAAGCTGAACTTCACACAGCTGAACACTTTCATATGTATAATATTACTTTCTTTTAACTTCGTAACTTTTCAGAACGACATATAAACATACAGAGTAAAGATGGAAACAGAAAAAAAACGTTATGAAGTTATGCATTTAGATAAGTAAAAAAATACAAAATATTTAATGTCGAAATGTAGCAATTACTGATACATACTTTGCCGTCTCCGGCGTAATGAAATCCGGCATCCGTAGAGAAGACCAAAAGTCGACGAGCGCGATCACGCCAGCCAATTTGCTCTTTGCAGACCACCGCTTGCATAATAGCATCAAACCCACCCTCGGGAGCGTCCAAGTTTCCTGACACAGCAGCACGGCTCACTTCAGTCTATTTAAAACCAAAACCTCTACATTATAAACCTCTCATTGGCCGTTTATTAGGCTTTTTTTATTTCTTAAGAAAGGCTGAATAAGAAAGTGGCATGCAAGACATTAAATAAACATGCAGCAAGTCAATGATTTCTTTTTAGTACACGCTTGGTTAAAGGATGTGCGAAGCGGGCAATTAAAAAATCTGGCCCAGCGACCAAAGCTGCAGTTGTCGGTTAGTAAAAGTGCTGTATTTTGTTTTGAATCCGTGCAAGTCTGAAAGCCAGTCCAGCTCGGGTGGCCAGACCTGGTCCACTTACGGCAAAACGCGACGTATCCACGCTGAGTGGCATGAAATTGGTAAAACCGTAAGGAGCGGCACATCCAGTGCATGGTTCGATCAGGCTTTTCGATGAAAGAGAGCCCAAAACCAAACCAAGAAGAGAAAAACACAAAAAGGATGCAAATAAAGGAAAGAGAAAATAAATAAAAATCAGGACACACAAATCACCGTCATTATCGATTAAAAAATCGTAGGGATACGCCCATTTCCTAGACGAAGGTTAAAAAATAACATAAACCACATTTCGACCAAGGGAATATTTAGAAAAAAATAACAACGTTCCAACTGAAAATCCAGGATTACCCCCCGAACACAAAATCACCAATGGGGATCCTGTAAAAACCGATAAAGATGAAAGAGGAAGAACGCGAGGAGACTTCATGTCCAAAGCGCAGCAATTTTTGAAAAAATAAATAAAACAGAACACTGAGAAGAGAAAAGATGGTTTCAGAAGCTAAGAAAATGGATTAAAATTGTCTTCGGCCTGGTCGGTCGACTTACAGAAAACCGAGGGGCGTCTTCTGTTAAGGGCATGTGATTCTTGAAGCCATACGGAGCCTTACAACGGTCGCAGGGTTCTTCCAGCCTTGGAATGGGAGGGGCATAAAATATGATGGTAAGGCTTATCTACTGCACTTTCGCTCTTGGTTTGGCTCGCAAAAGCCACCGAATGACGCTGAAAATTGAACAATGCATCAAACTTACTTGGCAGGGACGGTGCTCACGTACGGCATAACCACTTTGTCTACAAACGAGCCGAAGCCGAGCCGGAAGTTGGAAGTAATGTTCTGCATACGCTGGGCCAAAAGCACGCCTAATTCAGACAGTTTGTCCTTGTCGTCCTCCATAGATTTGGACAAATCCATCAAGTAGTAGAGATCGACTGGGTAATCCTCAGCTTGGGCGTACTGGAGATGAATTTCGTACGATTCCTCTGCAAAAATTGAAAAATTAGTATTTGTACTATTGTTTTGTGTTCTTAAGGACTTAGCCTTTAATATTGAAAGATTGCATGTTTTCACATATTCCTGGTGTGAAGAACGTGATTGAATTTTTTATAAAAATGATGATAATAAAAAGAAGTAGAACTAACATTCGTTTCATGTCATTTCTAATCACGTAAATTGGGATGCAATGATTTTAAATTCTTTTTTATCTTTACTATTATTTTTGCAAATTCTATTATTTTTTCATTCGCAATGTAAGCTTGTCTCTGTTGTTAGTTACATTATTATCAGCAGTAGTAGTATTTGTGGAATACGAGACTTGGTTCTGCAACGGAGTTAGTGAAATTAAATGACGCCGAGAATTAAATTAAGGTGCAATTACGTGCACGCAGCTTCAGTGACACTCGTTGGGGACGGATTTGCACTGCATCGCGGCCTTTGCTGCCTTTGCTAAGCGCCAAATCGGCAATCCGAGCGAATTCGGACTCCGGGTTAATGATGTAGTCGAGATCACACTGAACTTGGAGCAGGCCATTCAGGTAACGGTTTTGGAGATTACAGCGCGGAACGTTGGAACCATCCGGAGTGGAAAAATTCTAAGAAAAAGAAACGACAGTTATATTTATGGAGGGTTGCGGTTGTCTAGTTATAATAAGAGGCGTACGGGTTGAGCACACCATGCGCAGCCCGAAGTTCGGATGCACTCGCCGCAAGTTTGTTTCGACAAACAAGGATTCGCGTCTGACCGGTCTCTTTGGGCGCTGGCAAAAATTGCGAAACAGGCCAACACAACCACTGAAGCTGCCCAACTGCTACGGAGGGTCAATTTCCCCATCCTGTAATGAGACAACAAGTGAAAAATAAAAAACATGCAAAAAGTGTTTGACTTTCGGAACAAAAAAATGAATTCGAAAAATAGAGAACAATTAATTCTAAAAAATTACAGAAAAAATTATTTTAATAGTATAGAAAAGTTATTTTAAAACGTAGAGGAAAAAGAAATTAAAAAATACTGAACAATGAATTTTAAAACACGTAGAAAGATGAGTAACGTAAGTTTAGAATACAAAACGAAGCATCTTTTTTTACATCATTGTTTAAAACACAATTACATCTTAGCATTTTTGGTATTTCACTGCGTGAGCGAAGCTCGTCGCTACCACCAAGTAGCATTAACATCACACAAGGTAGTCTAAATGCTCTAAAATTCCAGGAAGTTCATTAAAACCAAGGCACGCCACATATATTTTTTAAGAAATGATGTAAAAAAATTCTACGGCGTATTTACGTAGGCTAGTCCTTCTATAAACCTATGTTATAATTAGGGGAATCATTTAATAGAATACGCGAGGAAATTGCATACTTCCATTAGGCACAACAATTATGTAGAGACAATATTGGTTAACAGAATTGCTAGGGTTTTTATTAGTATTGAGTAAGAGTACTGGGATGTGAACTATAGGTTGAGGGAATAATTATACCACAAAATATATTATAAGAGGTTATTGATACTTCTGGACAGAAATGTATCTTGCAACAAGTCGATAACCTCTCTTAACCGATAAGTGAACAAGATTTAGTGATTACCGTCGTGCCTCTCCAATACGATATTTTTTCTTATGTTATTGCTTTACATCTCCGGAAGCGAAGGAATCCATGGTGCTTTTTGCATGAAGAATATCGATAAGGGAGGTATAAGTGTATCCAATTTTAAAAGCGGAGAAACAGTGTAGGACGCTGCTCAATCAAGCCAAGTTTAAGTGAAAAGGGATTAGTGGGGGTTAGAACTATAGAAGGGGAAAGGGTCAAGTTACACATCCGCCCAACTCAACACACATGGCATATCAAATGGAGAGCGTCCAGCTTAATCTTACTTGAATTCCCGTGGAAAAACAGGCGTTCTCTGCAGAAACACGGAAATATTGAGGCACACGCACTAATGGCGATAAAAAACGACCGATTAACAATAATTTAACTACGAAAAGAAGGCATTGATTCACCCCCGACAACACCAAAACCCCACCACACTGCACGCGATCCAAAACAGAGACTGACTGACACACCCGCCACGCCCCTTTGACGTCACGGGCTCGCTATGCCCAAATCCGGAAATAAGTTCTGACCAATCTGAATAATGACGCTCACGCAGCGCTTTTACAAGGAAATCCCATTCCAAGGAAATTTACTTGCTTCATTGTACTTTCTTACGCGTAAGTCCTGACTCACCGCAATGTGACAACATTATTGTATAAAAAACAGGAACACTACGAAAATCTAATTCCGTCTTCTACCCTTACTTCGCACCCGTGCCGAACTCGCTCTACTGAGAGCACGGCACACATTCGGCTTCGGTTCGAGCCAGTGGTCCTCCGTCCCGTGAAAGAATACTCTTTCCTTAACGATGAAATGAAATAGTTCGTCTCACTCGGATCAGCACCCCAGATTGATTGGGGCTCTCCTTATTTATTGGCTACTTTACGGTCAGGGGGCGCATGTTCACGATTTTTTGGGTACCGAACAAGAGGACCTTAAATTAATTTAAAGATGTAAAAATTGACGTTGGCTAGCAAATATCCTTATTTTTCCCCCTTCAGGAAAAAAAATCACAAAAAAGTCAAGGCCAGGTCGTAAGGGGGGAGGGGGGGGGCGGGCTGAATAAAATAAACTAACTAAATAGTAAATAATTAGCTTTCTCTGCATGGCCGCTGTGTGATTCTTTTTTGCAAAGAGACAAAGAAAACAATGAAGGTAGCCTACAGAGGGAGGGTAAAATTTTTGTTGCCCTAGTTTCTTACAGTTTATCTGTTTTCTCATAATCCCTCACAGAAAAGAATGACAAAAAACAAAGGTTAATCACGTTCATAACAATGACATTCACACTTGGAAAAAATACATAAAAATGGCCCGAAAAAAAATCAATCGATGGTTATAATTAGCTCATTCAATGCAGAACACTTCCCTTTGTTTTTACCCCCTTCGGTTTTTGCCAACGCTGGTACGCCGCTTTGTTTCTTTTTTTTCACTTTTGCCCCCAGGTTACGTTTCTGTTGCCGTAAGAATGTCAACACACAAAAAACTCAAATTTTTTTCCATTCATAAAACAGCCCACATACTCATCTCGGTTGCCTATTTTTTGTTTGAAACCTTTCACCCTCTAACCCCCTATGTTGTTTTTGCCGTAAAAGGACGAGAAGTCTTCTGTTCGTTTTTCCATTCAACTTTTGCACACAATTAATTTTTTCACTCTGATGATAGGGAACTCCTGGGCTTATCTTGTTGTTGTACTGGGCTGCGCCGCTTTTTTGATACCAAGATGTGGGTTGGCGATGGTGTAGCAACTGCTTGCCGTAGCCTGCGAGTGTGGGTGAGGTATATCTAATCAATAGCATTAGTCAGGTATGATCATAGAACGAGAAAGGAAAAGTGACACGCACAAAAATACGAACCTTTATTCACCCGGACCTGCGCCTATACCAGCTACGGCTGCTCCAGCACCTAGTCCAGGCGTTGGGGATGAAGACAATGCTGCCAAGCGACCGTGTTCTTTCACAATAGGGTCTAAAAGGACGGAAAAGGGCGTTGATTAGCTTTCGACTTTTGTCAACTTTCCGAAGTTTGCTAAAAAGAGGCTGTTCTGATGTTTGGCAAACTTGAGGGGGCGGAGTTAGGACAAAACTTACAAAAATAGGCATGATCCATAGCTTCCCGGGCTGTTAACCGCTCTTGGTGATCATAGCGCAGCAATTTGTCTAAGAAATCTAATGCTTCGGGCGAAACCAGATGCTGGTTTTCTGAATGGACGAAACGCTCCCAACGCTTGCGTGAGTGTCGGCCCAAAATATCATTAAAGCGGGGGTCCAATTCAATCTGGTAACGATCCAGGTACTCGAATAGTTCTTCCGTGCCCAAAACTTTGGCGATACGGACCAATTGGTCGTAGTTATCGTGACCGTGGAAAAAAGGCTCTTTGCGGAAAATCATGGAAGCTAGCATACATCCGAGAGACCACATATCCAAGGAATAGTCGTACATCTAGAAACGAAACAAATGCTTAGAACACCAATTGCAAGATGACTTCAAAATTCCAAAATTAACATGATTTTCATTCTTACATTTTTAATACTTATTTTTCATTAATATCTTTTATTTTCTTCGAGGACTCTTTTAAAATAACCTTTTTTCGTATTCAAGATATTTTGACCTTCTTTACATCTGTTTAAGATTTAAACGTCTGTTTCTGTTTCAAAAATTGTTAAGCTTTCCTATTCATACAACCTTTCTATTTGTTGTTTACTATCCTGAGGTGCGAATTTCTGTAATATCTTATTTTTTCTGTCATCTTAGTTTTACTCGGGAATTACTTTAATTCTAAGTTTTTTTTCGTAATTAATTAGGCGTAACCTAGGCTCGTTGCCGACCTTTCTTTTCTTTTGTTTTCTTTTATTGTTTTTAGGTTTTCTTTTAATTTCTATTATTTTCTCTATCCTTTGATTCTTATATCCCCCTTCTCTTTTATGTTTTTAATTTACTTAATATTTACATGCGAGTTTTTTTTACATTATATTCGTAATTTATACAATTTTCCTATACATTTTATGTAATTTTTCTTATATTTTTTTACTAATCTTAAGTTCTGCTCTCAGATTTACTCGCATACATTTTACTTTAACTTCTTGATTTTAATTTCGGGATTGTATAATTATTGGTGCTTATTTGATAGCTATTTTGTATACATTTGTGTGTGTGATATGTTTTTCTTTTTACCTGATAATCAACGAGTAGTTCTGGTCCCTTAAAGTAACGTGATGCCACTCGAACATTATATTCCTGGCCAGGATGATAGAATTCGGCTAATCCCCAATCTATAAGCCTCAGCTTCCTGTTCTCGTGATCAATCATGACATTGTGCGGCTTGACGTCGCGATGCATGATGCCCATCGAATGGCAGTAATCCAAGGCTTTCAACAATTCGTAGAGGTAATAACGAATGTCATAGTCTGTTAAAGTCTGATATAACAGCTTGAAATCCGTATTGTTCACATGTTCAAAGATTAAAGCGGGCGTGCGAGAAACAGGGTCTTTGACAACTGCTTGCAGCGTAATAATATTAGTGCCGCCACGCAAGTTCTCCAAAATCTTTATCTCGCGCTTGATTTTCTTCTTCTTCACGGGCTAGACGTCACAAAAGATAAGACAAACGGCGTTAGTCTATTGTACATTTACAACTCCTTAAGAAACTCTACGCCCCAAAAGCCTAGATTTCCCGCTTACTTTTAGGATCTTGACGACGCATTTTTCGTTACTGACAACATTAATGGCCTCAAAGACTTCGCTGTATTTGCCGCGTCCTAGTTTACGGACCAATTGGTAGTCGTCTTGCTCTCTGTAAAATGTAAGAAGGCAATACATGTATTATGCCATTTATCCCACGTCCCAATACGGACGTAAAGAACAATCGAATCATATAAGACTCGCCAACTTACCCCCAATCTACGACATGGGATTCGTAGTCCCAGTACTCTCTTGGTCGATGCAAATTGACATCAGCGTATACTCTAGCTTGGCTAGCCAAAGGCATGGTAACAGACGGAGTACCAAGAAGGTGGTGACTGCTACCAACACCTGGGCTCTGCTTGCTTTGATCCGATTGGAACCAAGGTGGCCCGCACAACAATCCTCTGACACGGGTGACCCACTTGAATTTGGTAACGCAATTCTGGATTATGGTAAAACGGACACCTGAAATACAAAATTACGATTAGTTAAGCAATTAGGATGGACTTCGAGTTAGACTGGACCAGATTAAGAGTAAACTATCACAGAATAACGCTCAAACATGCATTGAAACGTGTCTGGTACACAGAACGTGTTTGCTACCTTTGTAGATTAACGGAAGCCGAGAAAACGTTGCAGGACTTAATTTGAGAAATATTAAGAACCTACAAGGAGTTTAAGGGGCAATTTTTAGGCTTGTAAGGAACTCAACGTCACAAAAGTGGTTAGAATACAGTCCCGGTTAGGGAACCAACGCACGCCATGACACGGGAGAAAGCAAGCAAGGCGTGAGCACAACCCCAGCGCCCAGCCCGCTTCAAGTACCTTATAAACATGTCCCGAGTTTTGGGCTTACCTAGAGCATTATATGACGAAAAGGGCTGGGATATGTCAAAAATCCGGTATGATGCGAGTTGTAGAGGTGTAACGTTTCAATCAACTCATCAGTAGCCACGCAGATCAATGTAAAAAGGGCCGAAGAAAATCTTAATCAGGCACTGCGAGGATGACCCTAAATAACTGACAGTGAACCAGACACGGGACACTTCAGCTCCAAGGCGAGCACGCAGCGAATCGATACAAGCGGCTACTACAAACCTCAACCCGGACCCGAGTCAAAGTCGGCTGGGCGAGTTTAACTTGGAAGTCGTTAATCAAACTGACTTGGCTTTAACTTGTATTCTGAGCTGCCATTTCCCTAACTAGGTCGAAATATACTTGTTTTCTTGGTTCGAAGGAGGGTCGTACAATAATGCCTTATGTTTATGTATGTAAACAATTCGTAGCCTTCTTCGTTTCTTATTCTCAATAGTCGCAATACAATTATCACTTGTTATTTAATTTATGATTATCTGGACTTTGGCCTGATTTTGGCTTAAAGTCACCTAAGACAACCTTAAGTACTTCGAGTTTCCTTTGGGAAATTCACTTTTCCGTTTTATTTGAAATCTTTCATCTGAAAGGTTTCATTTAACATTACAATCTAATTTTAGAAATTGTATTCCAAATTTGGCGAAGTATACTTCTGGATTCAAAATGAATGAATTCGCAACACACTGTCTCTGCCAGGTCAGGCACTTATAAAGCTTCTCAAACGGCAAATGCTCGAACTTATGCAGGCTCACGACATACACCCACGAACTGATGCAAACTTTCCTACCAGGGTTCGGCAAATTCAATGCATTTAAATTTCACTAAATTCCTTTCCATTGAATCTGCGTTGAGTTTGTAACACCTAATTGTTTTACTGAATTGATCGAAGAAAACGAACCTCTCGGTATGAATTTCTAAAAATGTACCTCGGAATTTCCTTTTCCATCTCGACGTCGTTGTTTCTTATACTTTGTGTAACTTTAAGTTCAATTTGACTTGACTCGAAAAAAGCCCAAAATAAACCAAACTGACTGTAATCCGAAATATTTAGCAATGATTGGAAGTGAAGGATTTAAATTTTGAAAAGTCAAGAATGACAAGTTTCTGAAAACCTTTTGGAATTTGATTCGAATTGACTTTTACTTTCCTTGAATTCGACCAGGTTTGTTTCCTGCACTATGCCTACAAACTGTACAATTTTAAGAATGCATCAATTAAACAAATGAAAATTAACCAAATGTAACGTTAGTAACAAAAATTTCCTAATATTGTACAGTACTCGTCATAAAAAACGACCCAAACAAACCGTCGGGTGCCTAACGGCCCGGCAGTTGCGCGAGCGGTGTCCCTTTTTTCCGTCTTTCGAACGTTTTTGACCCGCAACAAGGCTTCCTCACAGTGGCTTGGGCCGTTAGCAATAAGATGGTTTGTTTGGGTCGTTTTTTATGAAGAGTACTGTACTTATACTAGTAAAAAAAACTGCCAATGTTAATAAAAATTTATGTTGGTAAAGAAATCGCTGCCTCGTTGTGCGCCCTGATGGTGTACAGTACTCGGCAAAACAACGGGCCAAACAAACTTTCCTATCCTACCGCCACGGCAGTTGCGTGAGCGGTGTCCCACTTTTGCGTCTTTCGAACGCTTGTGACCCGCACGGCTTCCTCCCAGTGGCGTGGGACGCTAGCATTAGGCGGTTTTGTTGTGTCCATTTTTTTACGAGTATTGGAACCAGTGGCGCCACTAAATGTGCCTCCCAACAATCGACGAATACTGACCGGCTCCATCGGGCGTTCAGAAATCTATTATTTTTTAGTACCACGCTTTTGTAATATATTACAGGGTAAATCTACACAAAACTAAATGCATTTTTCAATGCGGAACAAAAAAAGAACAGCCAAATAAAACTTCGACGATACTGCAAAATTTTCAATAGGATTGTTCCACAAAGATTAGAAATTTTGATCTCTCTTATGACTTCTTTTAAGACACGCGACATGCATTTCCGGGTTCTTCATCTTCGGATCCCACACTCTCAGAATTTTTGGCACCAAGGTCTCCCGTAAGTATAACATTGACGACTGCACGAGCCAAGTAACCTTTGCACGTTGCGGGGGAAGCGGAATAAAACGCGGACAAACAAGGCTCTAACGAGTCTTTACGTAACGAGACAGCGCTTTTGTCAGGCTCGTGATGGCCTACGTCCTAAACACACAAATAATGTTAAGAAACATACATTAGCTACATCCTGCACGTCTCCCCCCCCTACCCAAAAGATAATAAATAAAAACATAACGAAAAAAATAACAACTATTGCACAAACACAACGTACTTTGCTAAACATGGCGACAGCGTCACCAATTAGACGATCAAGATCCACCCGTTCGCGGAACCGCAATTCCGGGTTGCGCTGCAAGATCGTGGCGACGATCATCAACAATTCCACGCAAGTATGGCGGTACTCGGGACGAGGTATGTTATTCAACATGGCTTCTACCAGTAAAGCAAAATTCAGTTCAGAGATGGTCATGTGCGTCAAGGTTGGCTGCGGCTCCAAGACATTGCCTTGGACGCAAACGCCCTTAGGCGTCTTTTCTAAGACGTGCCACACGTTTTGGTAAAAACCATCTGGTACCCGGCCTAGACAACCTTCAATTTTTCGTCGTTCCAGAGGCGTCAACCTAAAATGTACAAAAAGTTAAAACACACACACAAACAAAAACAAGTGTTAACCTCCTCTAAACGTATGCAAACATCTATATACGGAAGCTTAGGATGACATTTATTAATAAAATAATAATAATAATAATAATAATAAAACATTAAAGTAATCTTAAACACAATAAGAAATGTACGATGAGTTGTTACCCTTCTTCTGACGCCCATTCTTTGATGGTCAACACGCGCATGAGAAGACGACGAATTTCGCTTGGACTTCGGTTTTCTAACGAGTCTGCTTCGGCTTCCAAGCCCGCATCAGCTCTCATTGACAAGTACAACCGCAACGCGTGTAAAACCCATCTATGTAAACAAAAACTCGTGCGAGTTTCAATTCATATTTATTGAAATAGAAGTTGGCTGCTAACCCTACGCGAATCTTCAACACGCCAGAGAAAAGGTCAGGGTTAGTCGCGATGAGTCTGCCGCAGTATAAAAGGACTTCTTGCTGCAGCACAGCTTGAATCGGATCACTTTCGGGGCAAAAGCGGTACACCGCTCCTTGGATTTCGGACGGAGTCATTGGTTTGTCCAAAACTATCTCTTGGCCGCCGACTACACCCACTGTAAGCTGAAATATGTAGCAACGGTTTTTATTATTACTTTATTTATTTGCTTATTACGTGTTATTTTAGTTCTTATTTATTTGCTCAGGATTAATTATAAAGAGACATTTATGTAATATACAAAAAATGTTACAAACGTAGTTTTTTTATTACATTATTTATTTGCTTATTACTTGTTAGTTTTGTTTTTACTTATTTGCTTGAGATTAATCGTTGAGACATAAAAAGACAGGAAGCGAGGAAGTAGGCTTACTTGTTTGCCATGGACTAGTACTGTGGTGATGAAGGGTGAAATAGAATCGGCTAGTTGATGCAGTAAACTGGAACAAAGTCTAACGGCCGACCAATGACGTAAAACTCCCGCTTCACGCTTGACTTCTACTAATCGTTCTCTAACTGTGGCAAAAGGATATTGTTTACTTTAAGGTGAGAGGTTTTGTGAAGTTTATTACCCGTTCGGTCCGCAACAACGTGCTCCAAGCCTTCCCGTTGTAGTAGCAGCCCAAGAATGTAGGCTTGACCCGCTAAGCCTTCAATATGACACACGGCGTGTTCCAATTCGGGCGTAGGCTTGTCGGCTAAACTCGCTACATCGAAATGTGGCTCGTTGTACGCTAAGGCACGGGGCACATCTGTCAAGCTTTGGTAACCAATGTAGTCATGGTTGACTTGCGTGAAAGGTTGAATATTCAGTCTCGCTAAATCTTTGGGACTCACGAAATCCAAGTGTTCTATATAAAAATATGATAAATTAGTAAATAAATAAAAACATTAACAAAGAAAAGTCAATCGCATTCTTTAAGCTTTGTTACACTTTCAACGATTTCACGATGAACTATCCATTCAGAACAAAAAAGTACCAATCAAGTTGATCATGCAGATCAACCTTTTGGCAGGCATTCGATGACCCTATCCTGGCGAGTGCCTCCTGCAACTCTTCGTAGGAATCTCATCTCAGCCGCCTTTATTCGGGACCTAATTCTTTCGGTCATGGCCCATAGTTCATGATCGTAGGTGAGGGTAAGGACGTAAACACTCTTAAAAATACAGAAGTTCACCACTTTGGATCATTCTGACTTGGCAGCTACGTTTTCCAGAACTACAGGAAAAGTACAGATGCTCTGGAGATGCGGTTGTCAATTCTCTGTCTCCATTTTCCCATCACCATTACCCATCCCAGGAATCTCAATGTTACCCATCTTTACATACGGAGGTCAAACTGAATTTGACGGCCTGGGACTACGACATTTCTTTTTGACGGTTGATCATACATCTACTGATTAAAAGATAAGAAAGATTGAAACCTGAGCCTTACCAATGCACGAAGAAGCTAAGAGATTCTGCAATCGACCAGTCCTGACTTTGAGGCCATCACAATGTCCTTTCTTAAGCATGGCAAGCAATTCCAGCATTTCTTTAAATTGCGGGTCCCTAAAGACACAAAAGGCGTCCACACATTAGTACCAAGTATTTAAAAATGATTTAAAAACCACTTTACCTCATATGCTCTTCCCGAATAAGAATGCAAACCGTAGGTCTGCCGGAAAGTCTCCAATAGCGTCCCACGAAATGGAGCTCCGTCTTGATGTCATCGATCAAAAGCGACATGTCATGCGACAAATAGAACTCCGAGACTTCGAAAATGAGTGGGAAACACAGCACTGTTTGACCGCCGACGCGGTAAACTTTTGATGTTCCTAAAGCACCAATAGGACGCGTGGGACGACCTTTTAAACCCAAACTTTTGCACACGCCCAAGTGTTGATACAATCGCACCAAATCTTTCGGGGACCAAATCTGCACCGGCTCGACTTCGTGTGGCGTTTGGGTCTGGATGCCATACGTAGCCATCATCGCTTGCAAACGCATAGATTCGGCAATCAGAACAATTTGTACGACTAAATCGCTCGCGGTACCCTATTGGAGCAAAATAGGGAGCATTAACAACAAAGTTTACAGACCCATCTAAACAACAAGTACAACGGTCATCAAACACACGTATCACGCTCGACAACACGAATCGCACACTTTGCAAGGCTTTCACACTTATTAGTAGTGCTGCCTGGAGATATTTAACAAAAACGAGGGTATGAAGCGGGAAAGAAGCACGAAAATTGGGGAAAAAAGCTTACGTGTTGTTTGCCCTATATTTGGAGGCATATGAAGTTGGGAATTAATAAGAAAACAATGTAAAAAATAAGCTGGCTGAAAAGGAATGTCATTATTTTGAGTGTTTCACCTGGAAGGCAGAGTAACGGCCAACTTTTCTGGGTCGGTTGTAGGACGGGAGATAGCGACGAATAGGATCAAGCTCGTTCACATGAAGCAAATTGTCCGTCAATAAGGAAGCTATTATATACAAGGACTGACCCCATAGAAAGAGATTGGAAGCTGAGCCTTCCGCTGAAGCTTGACGAAGCTGAGAGCCAGGTTCTTGACGCTCGTACTCAATCACTTCTTTCGGTACGAAAAAGTACTTTGGCACCAAAGGATCTAAAAAAATAATAATTTAATTTTTTAGTTCCTTTTTCTAGTGTGTCTTCAAATCTGTCTCTTAGTCTTTCAGGTTTCGTCTTTGAGTGGTTGGATTCTTTTGTCTGCGGTTTGTATGCCTCTTTTGTGTGTTACAGCCTATGAGTCTGTTTCTATGCTTTTGACGTGAATACTCTTTTTTGGGGGGTCGTCGATGACAGTCGGTGTTTTCTTACCACCATGATGGTCCCTTTTCATTCTGGTTTTGAGAAGCTTTTGATATTCCTCCACTTGCTCCGGTATTCCTTTAAAAACACCATCTATAATCATGTATAGGTAGAATATGGGCCATTCGGATTCGATGTGCTCAAATTCCTTTGTTTCGCCTTGATGATAAAAGCGTCTCATTGGATCTTCTACCGCCGTACCAAAACCGTCTCGTAAGTACCGGCGAAAGCCGTAACTCCCTCGTAGCCGTCGTGCAATCTTCGATTTCGTGCGAGAGTATAGCACCTCATCATGGGTCCCAAAGCATGGCCACGAAACTGTGCAGAGCAAACAGGCATCCGTGTTCTGGAATCATCAATAAAGTGATCAACGAACATTCCATCAATTGATCGGCAATCACCCATCAGAATCACCCATAAGTTGAATGGTCAATGTCAAAGTCTCCACGAAAAAGACAAAGCCGTAAAAATTTGATTGCCCATCAAATTCTCAAGCTTATAACTTAATTTTCGTGAGTAACTGCAATGATAATTTTGACCAGCGATTATTTTCGACTTTCTCCCATTAGAAGCGAGCGTCACTCATCAAGTTGAATAGTCTTGTGGCAAAGACGGTTCTCAATCAGATCTAATCATGCCTTTTTGATGGCTCATCAAGTCGTCACGCTTATAATTTGGTTTTGATGGGTGATTCGAATGCCAATTCTGACAATGATTCTAGCGATTCTCTACCTTTGATGACGATTCTCGAGGCAAGAGCGTTTCAAAAATGGAACGGTTTCGGTTATGGGCGTCGATATCTACATAAATAACGGATCCCGAAGATCCTTTATCACCGAACAAATTGCATCCATTGATGGCTTCCAGAGCAGATTTGGCCATACCGATGGAGCTACAAGGGACGCATGTTTACAGAAGTAGTTAAAGGTAGTTAGGTTCGGCGCATATTTACCTTGCGTGGATTTCGGCCGTCCCATCGTTGTACTTCGAACCCCGTCCCCACATCCCATAATCAGGTGTGCGATAAGCTCGTTCCACGTAATAAACAAGATTTTGCACCAAGCGTACTTCTTCTAAGGTGTAAATAACTTGCAAGCCGGATTGGCTCATTTGTACCAAGAACAAGAGGTATAATGACACAATATCAATCTGCAACGAGAGAACCCAATATGATAAGAAAATATTGCGAATAGACTACAAGCTGAAGTACAATACTTGTAAATGGTTATCAAAGCCATCGAATTCGGGAGGCAATTCTTTGCCTGAGTGCAGGTCAAAACAGGCATGCAGAGCAGTGTCTTTGGTCTGTTTCTGTTTGAACTGCTCTACCCGAGTAGCTTGCATAGTCCAGCAACGCAGAATCCCTCGCATGCATTTCACGGCGCAGCCACCCAATTCGTACGATTTACCGCGGTCATCGTCGATACGCCTTAAAATTCCAGACATTGTACACAATGGGGCAAAAACTTTCCCCATAAGACCAACCTGTAGGCTTGGTAGAGACTCCAAATTGCAGCCGCACAATAGATACTATCCCGGATGTGCGCCACGTCGGTGTCCGCTGAATGTGCTGGAAACAAACCGGTCACCGCGCTCTGGTACCGCAATAGTTGTCGTTTTACTGCAATAAAATGAAGTTTTCTTACAGGCATACTCTACTTTACGCGCTATCTTCTTTCTGTCCGCAGATCGTAAAGCGAGATAGCACAGCACATTTGCCCATACAGGCATCCCTCGATTTACGACGAATTGGATTTCGTTGGAAAAGTACGCTTTTATAGGATTTCAGTGGAAAAATATGAAGTTACCGATGCCGTAGTACAAGTCCAGCTGTCGTACTGTATCTTCATAGTTGGCTAGACGGAGGCACGTGTCAATATCGTATCCCATTGACTGTCCCAAGTCTCCCACGCTATTTTGGCGTTCTGCGGGTCCATGTCCAAATGCTGGGTGCCGACTGGCCATGGACATCAAAAAACGACTCTTTGAAAAACTAAAGTGTGTAAGGAAGCAGCAAGCACGTTAGCGAAGCAGCGGATATTGCAAAAATGAGCAAGGGCAGAAGTTTAGGCGTATAAAAATACTGTTTAAGCGCGAGGAATAGGGCAATAATTAAAGAAAGAGTAAGCATAAGCTTCGGCGGCAACAATTAAGTATAAAATTCAAGAAAGCTTACTCTTGGCGCGGGCTTTGAGTTAACATTTTTGTAGGTCACTTGGAAGAGCTCACATAACAAGACCAGATCACTCAGGACGGTATCAAAATATCGGTCATGTAGCAAGATCAGATGGACAACATAGGCGGGCTAACCGTTGTCACGGTAACTGCCTATGGGCGGCTAATTCGAAAATTTTCGAATTTTTTTCAACAAGTGTAACCTGCCCTTTTCTCCTAAATTGGCAGTAGCGCTTACAGTATTCGTCGATTAATAAATTGATGATAAATAACTGTCTAAAATAATTGGATAAGTTTGGCGAAATCTGTCTATTTTATGGGACGCACGAAATATGCATCCCAAAGACTTTGTGACAATGGGATAATAATGTGATATTGCATGACAAGGATGCACAATAAAGGTAACGACACCATTCGACATAAACAGAGGATATAAACTAGGGTGACCATATTTCGTTTATGCCAAAACGGGACATTCGAATGTCAAAACGGGACATACATATTTTTTTCCTAACGTAGGGGAGAGTGGGCCTCGTTTGGACATGGGGCACCTCCGTTCACTTGAGTTATATAGGGACATACGAGAGTAGTTTTTGTAATGGAAATATCTCTCGTAGATAAAGAATTGTTAGTTCTATACAAAGACGTCCGTAGACGGTGGGAGTTTTCACGAAATAATAAAATTTATTTAAAAGTTTAAAAACGAACCACGTCGATTGTTCGACGTACTATCTTTTACGGCGTTATTGCACTACATACGCAATTTTGTAAAAGGGGTTATTTTTCTCATTTAAGGCTAGATAAACTCCACAATGCTAGTGTGTTTAGGTATTTCGCAAAATTTCGACATCGCAAAACCCCATTCTAATGAAAATTCGATTTTGAAAATTTAAATATTTCACCAGCGATTTAAAACCTTCAGCGAAAAAGACAGAAATATCGGTATTTTCTTTTGAAAGTTCTGACTCGCTGGGAAAGATGCAGGCTTGTACGGAATTGGAGTTGATTTGCACTTAAGTCCGGATTAAGCTCATTTTTTATGCATTAAGGAATTGCTCAAGTTCGACAATTCTTTTTTTATTAAAGAGTCGAACTTGCACTTGATTTTACATCAACTGTTTGAAATGAACTTGGAAGGGAGTTGGATTTTACGTTACAGGATTTGCTTTTCTAGGAAAAA
>JAHZNP010001297.1:9165-22077 GCA_020615345.1 Triops cancriformis
GGTGCTTCGGATGGGCGTGGAGCACGTTCGGACCAAACTAATTTTTAGTAGCCAATTTCAAGGAAAACTTAATTATGCAATACGCAAGTAGAAAGTTAAAAACTGAGGAAAAGTATCCGGTAGCATTCATAAAACAGCATAAAGACTTCAAAATCCACAAGCTAAGAAACAGAAGCCATTAATTTATTTCAAACGTGCAGGTTAGCTATCTGTTGGAAGGAGCCCATTAACACTGTCCGAAATTGCCCTGGAACCATTTTCAATTTAGAAAATGAAAAACTAGCATAACAATGACTTAGAATTTTAACTGTTAATTTATTACATTCTGTCAACTTGTTTAAGAGTCATCTTGAGTAAATAAATTGGATACCTGTACGGTTAAAACCACAACTAACATGAAATTGGGAATATTTAATTACGTGTAGGATATTTACACAGACGCTTAGATGGGACTAACTATTCTTTATTCACAAGAACCATCTGTATTATAAGTTCCTACAGAATTTTGATTACAAAAGTTACTTCTCTGCGTCGCTGGATTAGTCGAGCAACCCTGTACGCCCCATGTCCGAACGAGCGCTACTCTCCTCTACTCGTGTGCACACCCCCGTAGCCAGGGGATTTAGGGTTTTTTAACCCACCCCGATTTTTGAATAATGGTGAACATAGGAGAGTGCGCACATGTGACAAAAATGCATACCCCCATCCCGTGCCCCTCCCCAACCAAATTCTGGCTACGGCCCTGCACGTGCATGCCAATAATTTTTCTAAACCAAACTTATCTAAGAGCACCAAAATGAACCTAGTTTTTTTTTAGTTTATAATTTGGGCATTTTCCTATGCTCGACATGATAAATCATAGAATTCGCTGGAGGGGGATCTAAAATTCCCTAGCACCCTTGGGTAAGTTCGTGCCATTTAGAAGCTTTCAGTTATAATGCTCAACTAGCTCAATAGAATGGCGTTAAATGACTGACCGGCGTTTGTTGCCTCAACTAAAAAGTTTCAGTACGTATTGTGTTGACGTGTTGAGGTTAATTAATTGCCAGGCGAAGTCATTTGTATTAACTCGTTTTAATTCATATTACTTTTTCAAGTGTTGTGATCCCCCAACACTCCGCGAAATAAAAAAAAATTTTTGCCCTTTTGTCACCCCCTCAGTGATGGTACCCGGGGCGGACCGCCCCCCCCCCGCCCCCGCTTCCTACGCCACTGCTTCCGAGAGCTGTTTCCGTCTTCCGTTAAATAATTCGTTTTGGCGCGTTCTAAGATTTTTGAGCATGAGGCATACCGAATATGTTTCGGTTCTTCTATTTTTGTTTTCGTTTGTAAGTTGGGACAAAAGTTTAAGAGTTTTTCTTGTGCTAACAAATCCAATGGTGGGATTCCTGTTCAACTTTGAGGGATGTCGTAGGGTTCGTTTTTAAAGCTCCGGTAATAAGAGGTAGGGCTTGTCTATGGAGTGTACAATTGGGCCTGAGTTTAGTTGGATTAGTGTTCGCCCAAGCGGGTAGTCCGTAGAGTGTTCTGGAATATGTTGTAGTAATAACTAACGTTCTCATTTGGTTGATTTTAATACTTGGGATGTAGGTAATGAGTTTCCGGAGGCAGTTGAGAACCCAGGTTCCTTGTGAGGCAAGGTGGTAGGCGTGTTTTGTCCAGTTCAGTTTTGTATCGTAAATAAGGCCAAGGTATCGCACTCCTTTCTTCCTTGTTGACCAATTAACTACGGTATATCTAATACGGAGATGTAAAAAATTTAACGGGATAATCACACGAAAACGATATAAATGTAAAAAGTTTAAAATTCGAAAGGAGTAGTAAGCCACCTGTACTAGACTTCAGTTCCTCGCATAATGGTGCGGAAATAAATATTGGGAGAATTTTTGCTGCGCCGCATTCTCGAAGATAAGTTTTGCATCTTGCCTAGAAGTTGCCATCAGTGGTAGGTGCCGGTGACGTTACGATACGATGATAAACAACCAAGATTGACGAAATCCCATTTCTGCTGCTTTCTTTCGCTGTCTTAGAAACTTATTTGCGTAAAGGATTGCCAAGATGTTTTTTTCCAAACCGAAAATCGGGAAAATGGTAAATTTTGAACGGTTTGTATTAGGGCTAAGTGGTTTGGTTTTGGGGTTTCTTTAGGATTTGTTTGGAGAAATCACCGCAAACTACCGTAAATTACTTGTTCGTCTAAGTTTGGGTAAATTAGTCTTTGGCTCCACGAGAAATAGGCTATATACTTTTTTATCTTGTTTTTCGCATTTCACGCATCTTAAGTATTTGGGTTTGTGCGCAGAGAACACCGTGTTCACCGCGTCAGATGCTCCTATCTATGGGTCCTTTAACTACTGTGTTTAGCCCGCGTGCTAAAAGTTCTTGACTCTCGCGTGACTGCCCATTAGTCTTTTATTTACTGTATCGTCTAGTTGTGTCCACATAATTCTTTCTCAATTTGTAACATCAACATCTTGCTGATAAATATTCGTAGTTTCAAAACATAAGCGTCGCTTGTTATTGGTTCCTTTCTTATATATTATTCCCGGTTCATTCTGCCTGTCCGGTGTGTATACAATTGAAAATGTGTTTTTTCTGCATGGCCTTACATCGCAGTGCTCGAGCTATTTCTTCTCTAACACAGCCTTTCGCCTGCTAGTGTGGTCTGTAAGGATGTCCAGAAAATATAGAAAGGAATGGGAAGACGATTTCCAATGAGTAAAGAAGAGCTCTGATTGCACCGAGAATGCGTATTGCATTTTGTGCCATTCAAACTTATAAGCCCACCAGGGTTCATTAGAGCAACATCAAAATACTGCCGCACACATAGCACAAAATACGTGCAAGACCTGCGGTCAAAACCAGCTAAAAATGACGACGTTATGGCTACGGTGCAGTTGAGCTACCGACAATAATAGTTCAATAGATGGCGCCGCTAGCGTCGAATATTATGTTAGTGATCAAACTGCCGTCGGCTGCCCACTACCCTCTCATGAAAATTGAAATTCTACAGTTAGACAGGTAGAGTTAACGCCTACCTGCTCAAGGTTCAATACCAAAACAAGGTAACGGCCACTACAAACGCCCTGTGCTAACCTACCACTGCACAGGATGGAGATATCAAAGGAAGTCAGAAACGTTCGGCCGGCGCTGGGTTGGGACATCGCTCGCGCAACTACCGTGGCAATAGCAAGAGACTTTTGGCTAGGTCGCTTTTAGAAATTGCGATAAGGTTTAGCATTGAATACATACAAAGCATAGCCACTTCCTTTGCGGGCTTCCGAATTCGTTCCAAGATTTAATCAGCCTGCTTGTATGAAAATTTTCAGAAGTCATAGTATGAATAGCTCGTGCGTTTTACTGATACCATAAAGTGAGCATTTAATGAGGGAAAATTTACAGATTGTATGCGACATAGGAATTTCGCACTGTGTTCAACTCACCAGAAAACTAAGTCCGACATACATTGCGTTTTTACTATACAGAAACTGTACCAGTGAATTTGAAAGACAATCTTACTATAAATTTTCGAAACGAACATTTCTTTTCCGATCCATTATTGCCTTTGAATTTTGTAAGCAATGTTACTTCAATCGTCTATGAGGACTTCGCAATATTCTCGTCAAATTGTAATTCCAACCAGTATTACGTATAGTACGAAAACTACATTATTAAACGTATTCATCAAGATGAACAGTTGTGAAGCAAATTTGCTTAGTAACTGTTCAGACAATGAAAAAATATGAAGAACGAAAAAATCACGTTATAAAATCACATTGTAAGAGAATAATATTTTTAATAACACAAGATTCAGGATTTTTTTCTTAATTTCAATGAGTAATGTTCCACCTAAGGTTTTAATCCGAAATATTGTCGTGAAACACTCTATTTTTGCCATTTTTCTGTTTAATTTTACGAACCATCCACATTACTCTACTCTCTTCATGCGCCCTCTGACGCTTACATTCTTGCTTAATCTTAAGACTCTCTGCTTTCTCACTCTGTCTCCCTTTCTGCCTCATCTGCTTGAATTTACTGGACATTTATACAAATCATTGACAACCGTATGCCGTACGACACCGCTTTCACTTTTAGCAACGACAAGACTACGAAGGGGAAATCGGGAATAAGAAACAAAGAGGGAATAAAAATCATGAAATCACAACACTCGGCCTTTCCTGTTATTATTGCTCTCCTGAACAATGACTGTTACGACGAATTTTGTGGCTACTCCGGGTGGCTCCATTTCGGTCCAGTGCCAGGCGCTGCTGTCGAACCATTCGTTCGTCTTCGAGTTACGCGAGTCTGCGTTTGGTTCCGCACAGATAGTAATTCTCCGGGTTGACAACAGAGCTAGGATCCCATGACATCTTCTCTTTGCTCGTTTTTTATGAACGCGGCCTCGCGTGTCCGGTCTCTAGGCCTCTCACTTTCAACTGCTTCATCTGATCCACTTGAATCCTGTTGTTGCGCCCTATGGGATTCATCGCTGTCCGGCATGGTGGTTTTTGAGCTTGGTTGCATGTCCAACTTTGCTCCACATTCTTGCGATTCTTCTCCGTGCACCAACTCCACCGCGGTAGTCTCCTGGTATATCTGGATGGACATCGGCTGCTCGATCGCCTCTTTTCTTAGAGCCACTGCTTTCTGTAAGATGGTCATAGCGATCACCAACCGTGTCTCCTAGAGCGTTTGAAGTTTTGCGCGCTTTCACGAAGCGGCGTCGGACACTTTCCTTCTGAGGGAGGCTCGCCTTGTACGCTAGGAGTTTACCTCAATGAAACGATTCGGACATTAATGTTTCGCAGATTTCGACCAGCGTCCTGAGCCTTTCTTCCTCGACGAGTTGTTCTTCCACCAGTCCGTAATCTTCGGATTCAATCATCTGCCTGGACGCCAATTTCTCCGCATCTACAAACCGATTGGAAAGCTCTTGGACCTGCATATTTACTTCAGCGTACTACGGAGGTATTCCTAACGCATGGCGAACACTGCCAGGCTAGGTTGTCATTTGAAGAAGAAATTAGGTGAGGCTTTTTGAGCTCATTTCGTTTTCGCTGCTCAACTTGTGGGCTGAACGTGTGTGTTGATTCCGAACGCAATCGCAAACGTGCCTGTTCAGGAACAAAACCCCAAAGCCCAAGTTCACGGCGGTTGCAATATACCGAAAATTAAGGGTCCCTGAACACACTAATTACTATGGGAATTATGACCATCGGCTGCGGCCATAGTAAACTTGAACTGATTAATAAGTTCTGTTCTATCCGCATTCGTGCTTCTAGGTATCAAAAAGTACCTGGATATCATGACTGCTTAAACAATTGGGATGAACCGTCAATTGCCATGGAAGCAGATATTCTCTCGGAACGTTTGAAAGACACATAACAATGTCCGCATTTCTCATTCTGTTGGGGATGGAGATGCTTCTACATTAAATTAGATTTTATCGGCAACACCAAGAACTCAGAGGTTCGCAAAAAATGGAATACGCGAACCACAATGTTAGAAATTATACGGGGACGTCTTTATAAGCTACAGAATACGAACCTTAGATACAGAAAAATCCTTATACCACCAATGATTTGAAAGCTAACTCTAGCGGCTCGTGGCGCTATCAAGAGAAACGCGAAAAACAACGGGACAACAGAACAGCTTTGTCGAACTCTTAATACTGGACCCAAGCAATTTTCATTGGGATGATGCATTGTGCGAGGAATCATCCACTGGGCAAAACAGCTGCAAGTTAGCTTGAACACAAAATTTGTTGGTAGAGGTGAGGACAAACTCAGCAGAAAGATTTATGTCCATTGTTGAGAATATGGTAGGCGGGAAGTTTTGCTATCTCAAAGAGGATCTTACACATACCGCTGTTACGGGCCTGTGCTAGAGTTCAGTTATAGAAGTGACCATGCTCGTGTTCTACGAAACTGTAGCCTTTGCTCGGCTGTTCTCTAAAATTTTGAAGGTCGTTATCTAGCGAGTAGTTGAGCAAGAAATTGTGTGAAAAGCAATAATTTACGGGTTGCCGGACCTTGACAACGATGCTTTTTCTACCGAGTGATCGCAGACGGAAATTACTTCAGCTTGCTTCGGACGAAATTATTCACCTTGAAGAGAAAATTCGCTCACAAGCCGATTCTGACGAAAGACGAGAGGGGAGACAAAAAGCGAATTACATCCTCCGTTTACGGTAAGATTTGTAAATTACGTGAGACAACTCCTCGAAAAAGAATCCTTCAGGATATAGTGCTGCCGAGTATATGGTCTTCGGAAGCTACCGAATATGGTAAGCGCTCCAAAGGCAAAGCTGTGAAGGGTACGAATTATTTAAAGGAGTCACAGTGCAACTTTTCTGGTGTATGGGTGCACCGTAATTTCGGCTACTTGGGTGCTTCACCTGACGGACTTGTACGCGAGGCCGGGTTCATCGAAATAAGAGCCCAAGCTTGCCGGACAAGAGCAATCGTTGTTTGATTTACTTGTCCGCAAGAAACTTAATGACTACAAAATATAAGTAATCGAAACGGAAAACTAAGTTCGACACTGCGCTTGTGATAATAATAATTGTGACTACGATAAGTGCAATAAAGTAATATGATGAAGTAAAGTACGCAGCAAAACTCATCGGAAGGGAAACTAAGGGTTGACACACCGCTTATGATAACAATACGTGCGATAACGTTCTACTTGTGATGGAGTATCCAAAACTTAGTATATAAACTACATATTCTTTACGTATGCAAATGATGTGAAACTGTGTGAACATATACTTTCGTTTGTTTTCTCATCTCAAGGTGAATTTTGATCATTTCCCAAAATTACGGTACATATATCTTTTTTTCAATTTACAGATCTTTTCCAATACGTAGAGCAAGTGAATTCCTAACACCGTCACCTATCAAAGCTAAACAAATGGGTACTTACGTATCAGAAATAGTATCAGAAACAGTATCAGAAATATTGCAATTATCAACACTAAACAGGAGGCATATTTTCGCGTGAACTGGCCACAGTTGGACGGAGACAGTAGGACGGAAAGCGTTCTTTGAATGAGGCAAGTTGCAATGAACTTTTCCGATACACGCCAAAACAGCAGTACTCCCATTACCGAGTTGACGCCAAAATTGAAAATATGACGGAAAAGCACTTTTTCGGATGCCTGGGATCCCTAGAAATCTTGAAAGAAAAATTGACAGCGTGCGACACAGTGTTGTCTACATTTAGAAGCTCACCTATCATCGACGAAAAATCAGTGGCTTGTACAGTCTTGGATTTAGCGAATGATGTAAACTTGCAGTAGAAGATACACTTCGAATTTTGAGTTCGACGATAGAAGCGTTGAAAGTCAAGAACGTTGCCCTTCGTTCTCCTTTGAGAACTGCACAGTAGATCACGACCCTGGGTTGCATCCTAAAGAATTGACAGATCATCAAAGGTCATAACTAGTCAATCTTGGACCTTGCCAGCCCCAATGGATGTAATTTCCGGTGAACTCTAATATTTCTAGTGTACGACACACCAACCGCTTCATCAAGACGTGGTACCAGGAGTACCCTCACCTCGAGTACAGTGTGAAATTGGATAAGGTATATTGCTTCGTCTGTAAACTTTTCCCCACTGTTCTAGGTAGATATTTTATTATATATATATAAATAACACGAATATATATATATTCGTGTTATTTAACACTTTAGGTCGCTCGAGCTATCGAAAAATTGGCCAAGAAATTTGACCTTGACTTCTCGAAAGAAAAAACGGAGTTGATCCATTTCTTGAGAAAGAGAGCCAAAGAAGAAGCGCCGCTCGTGTGGGGCACAACCACCATTTTCCCAAAAACAGCAGTTAGCTACCTGGGGGTAATCTTGGATAGCAAACTCATTTGGAAAAGTCACATTTCCATGTTGGCAGCACAGTCAGGCCACGAGTTGTAGAGGTTGAGCCTTTTGACCAATATCTCTAAGACCATCACCAGCCAAAAGACGCGCACCCTATTCCAGGCATTGATTGTGTCCAAGTTCACCTACAGTTACCCAGCATGGTGTAATGTATCGGTATCCAAACTCCGTCCGCTAAACCAGATCTATCGCAAAGGCCTGCTGTTAATTTCTGGAGCCCTTATTGCAACTCCCACAGTAGCTCTAGAAGTCGAGACCGGCATGCTTCCGTTTGACTTAAGGCTGAAGTCGTGTCTCTTAAGGAACTTTGCGGCGAGGAACTTGCAGGAATGGCCCCTAAGCGTGAATACTCCCAAGCTCAAAACATACGCCTCGGTTAAAATAATAGCAACACGCCTAGCACTTGAAGTGTGGCCAACCCCGCCGCCCAGCCTAAAAGAAGCCATGGCAAAAATAGAACAAGCAACTATGGACATTTGGAGAACTAGATGCTAAGCTACAGCGAATCCTTTGAAAGACCTTTGTAGTGCCAATTCTCCGTGGAGTCATCTGTTCGAAACTTCCAAGAAAATATAATTTCCACCGTTATACGGATTAGAACAACGAATTTCCCCACCAAGTCTTATCTTAGAACAATAAAAAGATGTGACTCCAATTTATGCCCCTACCCGCAACAGATAAAACAAGATCTTCCGCACCTTTTTTGATTGTACTAGATTAAATAAGTAGAGAGCTGTACTAATCCGGAAATTAAGCTCTTTAAAGGTCAAGTTCAATGCCCGAAATTTACTTACGGACCCCAGGCTCTTCAAAGATCTGGCATTATTCTGTAAAGCAGCAGCGTCCATCTGCTAACCTGGGAGTCAAACAATAAGCTCTGTGTCCTTCTCATAGGTTGCACCCTCCATTCTTATTTCTTTCCTCTCCCTCATGCCTGTTCTTCTCTCTCCATCTCCATTCTTGCCTTTGTTAAGTTATTATTATTGTTTTTACTATTATTTATTTTTCGCCCTTTTTTGAGGTTGAGTTATCGAAAGTTAATTGGCACTCAAATCGTGTTCGTGAAAACAAATTGTAACCAACAATAGGCGCAAACCTACGTTGAGTTTTGGAATAAAAAAGCATATGAAGACTATATTGAGGGAGTTCACAACTGGAACAAGATGAAAAGCAAAGGTACAGACGACCCTTGAAAGATCAGGAAACATTTTACAAGCGAATCTCACAGAGCTGCATTACGAAGTTTCATTTCGTTTACAAATAAAGTGGTACCAGTAGATTTGTTACTTCAGCGCGAAAACAGATCGCATCTGATAAGGAAAGTGGCAGAAAAGTTAAGAAACCAAAAAATTATTTTAATACTGTTGGATATCGTCAGAACGCTTGCGCGGCAGCAGCTTGCTTTCCGAGGAGCATCATGTAATGAAGACACCGGAAATTAATACAGATAGTTTACTTGATTTCGCGTCATTACCCTGATCTTCGAAGATGGATAGACGGTACGAACGACCGCAATAACAAAGTACCGTATATGAGCGGGAAGTCTGTGGAAGAGTTTATTAGCTTGCTCGGTGAGCAAGTAAAAAGTAAGATCGTCCAAGAAGTTAGCAAAGCAGAATGCTTCGGAACTGTTGCAGACATAACACTAGATGTGAGTCACGAAGAAAAGCTAATCTTTGGCGTTCGATACGTGCATGAAAATGGCGACCCAATCGAAAGAGTCCTTGCCATTGTCGAAGCCAAATCTAAGACTGGTGAAGGGATTACTCGTTGCATTGTGGCTTGTCTAGTACGTTTAGGTTTTGGTGTTTCTAAGATTGTCTTCCAATCTTATGACTTCACTTGCAGCATGTCGGGTAAAATAACAGTGCTCAGGTGCACGTTTCAGCCCTCTGCAAAAGAACATCCCGTACTTCCGCTGTTTAGCGCACAGAGAGGAAAATATTGTGCAGCATGCATGCGAACGGTAGCAAGTATGCGAAATATGTTCTGCACACTGCAACAATTTTACGTGTTCTTTACATCAGGAATGAAACGTTTTCAAATGTGCAGAGATGCGCTAGAAGAAGTAAAAGGGAAGCTCATGCTAAAAAAATTGTCCACGACTCTATGGACGGCACGGAAAGATGCACTTGATGCTACATGGTGCGGCTGCAGTGATCCACGCCAAGAATATCAACAGCATTTTGGATGGGGATTTGTACGATCCCGAGTGCGCTTTTCGCCATCATACAGGCATACTCGCCGTTCGACAAGGTTTAGGGACGAAGAAAATTCCGTCAGCTCGTACACGAAACCGGCTGGTTTTCGAGATTTTTACCTCGCCGAGAGCAAACAAGTTTTGGAGGTAAACGTGCCTAAATTCTGTAAGGAAACGCTGAATTTCAAGCTAAAGTTAATTTTTCTTTTCAGTGTCTTATTCATGAGATGCGTGACACGCTCGAAGAGTTAGGAGCAAGGATTCTGCCATTACTAAACTTCTTCAAATTCTTGATCTCGAAGCCTGCTTGGAAATTGTAAAGTTGTTTCCCAGGATTTATTCAATGCTGAAGATCTACGGATCGAAATGGAGTTATTTAAAGAGGGCTGCCGTTTTATATTTTGGGATGAGTTTTCATAGATTTGTACCTAAAATTGTTCGACAATGCCAAAAATGAAACTAGTCCTCCCGTTAGCATGGAAAGCTCTAGTCTAGTCGTACAGTACGTACAGTAATAAGCAAAAAAACCAGTACTTGTCAAATCACAGAGATCTAATTAAACCTCTCGAGGCTGATTTACTTTCATTAAGGGGCGAAAGGGCTTTACCAATCGTTAACGAAGTGAAAGGCAGACCGCGAATTTTCAAAGCGAATTTCGCCTTTTGAGCAAAAGTTCTGACTAACATGTCTGAATTGGTTGGAAGAATAGACAAATATTCAACTATATTTTGCAAAGGCCACTTCAACCCAGTAAATAGCAAAAAGGCTTAACTGTAGAACTAAAATGCCCTGTCTATCTTTACAAGAATTGCGACGTCTATCTTTACAAGAATTACAAGAAATGTGAGCCAAACAGCAGTTAAAATATGGTGCAACCTGAACAGGATGAACGAACTGTGACCGTCAATACTTCTACATCTTTCACTGTATTGTTATACACTATTTAAATACCTGAACAGGACGAAAGAACTGTGACCGTCAATTCTTCTACATCTTTCACTGTATTGTTTGTACACTATTTAAATACCTGAACAGGATGAAAGAACTGTGACCGTCAATACTTCTACATCGTTCACTGTATTGTTTATACACTATTTAAATGACATTTTGTTTCAAACTTCGCGGTCTACCTTTTTGTAAGTGAAGGGATTGGTTGAATCTTCAAACCCCTTCACCCTTTAATGAAAGCAAATTAGCCTCGAAAGGCTTAGTTAGACCTCTGTGAATTGGCAAGTACAGTTTTTTTGCTCATTACTGTACTGTGGTGAGCAAAAAAAAACTAGACACAGAAAACCACAGAAGGCTAATCAGGCCTCTTGAGGCTGATTAACCTTCATTAGGTAGCGAAAGAGCTTAAACCAAACATTTACAAGGTGAAAGGCAGGTTGGAGAATTTAAAATCCTGAAATTCAAAATAAGTATAATCCACTATTAAATGAAAAAAATATTTCCTTCTAGTTGCCATCTTATGTGGTCCATTTTTGCTAAAGGAAAAAACTTACTGTTCAAGGAAGAATTCAACAGGAAGTTTTATTACGAAAACTGTTCAAATATTGAATATTTTCATGTGATCTCTTAGTACTTAGTAATGCCACCATTGTTATCAATGCATGCTTGCAATCTTCGTGGTATGGAGTCCACAAGCTTAAGCCAAAAGTCTGAATTATCGGCCAATTGCTCCCACACTCGGTTAGTTTCTTCCCACAGCGTATCTGCGTTCCTAACGTTGGATTGGCTAATAAAGGACACGTCAATTGAGTTTAAGATCAAGGATATTAATGTATAATATTACTTAATTTCTCGCTTCAACATAGCCCAGACATGCTCGATTGGGTTAACATCTGGCGACCTAGGTGGGTGGGGTAAAAGTCTCACGCCTTCTTCCCGAAGCCAGTTTTGAACCGTGTTAGCCCTATGGATGGGAGAGTTGTCCTGCTGGAACACTAATTTTTCGCCTAGAAGCGTGCGCATTACTGGAATTTCGCTCGCCAAAATTTCGCGATACTCGTCCCCATTAAGCTTCTCCGTTATTCTTATTAACGGGCTTAACCCGGTTACCGCTGAAAACCACGCAAATACTGATACGGAATAACGTCCACTCCTGCCATTTTCTCGAATCATTTCCTCTGAAAATCGTTGATTTTTCTATCGAAAGAAAAATTTAGTTTTAAAAACTTCCGCTAAAATTAATCTTTCAGTTTAACTCCCTTACTTCTCTATAAACGCGTACTGGACCATTAGGCTCGGACGAAATAGTGCTTTCATCCGAAAAAACGACGGTCCTCCAGTAGTTTTCATTAACATTGACGAAATTCTCACAAATACGCAATCTTGCTTCCTTATGTCTGTCTGACAGCAAAAATTTACGTGCTGGCCTTCTAGAGCGTAACCCTACTTCACGTAACACACGGTAGCCAGTAAATCTGGAGGTATTCACGCCAGCCATGTCTATGACGTTTGACATATGGAGTGCTGGGTTGGACACGCTTGCCGCAATTACGTTTATTTTTCCTCGTCTCTTAAAAGAGCTGACCGACCTGATCCCGCCTAATTATAATACAATAACTTTATAAATACTTTACATACTACTATATACCGAATATATGTTTACTCAAATCAGTATTTTACCTTTCGGTCCACTGTGCCTTCATCCCAGTAGCGCTGAAGCCACTTACTAACGGTTGCTCTGCTCACATTAAATCTTCTCGCTATCTCCCGTATAGCCAATCCTGAAGTTCGCAGCCCAATAATTACACCTTTTTGTTCTTTACTAAGGTGCGGTGCCATTTCCAAATTCAAAATGACTAGAAACTGTTA
>JAHZNP010001298.1:0-21978 GCA_020615345.1 Triops cancriformis
ACCAAAATCCTGGGTACGGCCCTGGAGGTATATGAAGCAAATTAAGGAACAACATTTAGCAAAGAATACGATGAAATTTAACCAAATAAGAATATTTGAAAGTTAGTGAAATACATTAAAATAAATACATTAAGTTAATCAAGATATGTTACTAAAAAATTTGAGAATAAGGGACTAAAAAAAGTAAAAGCACCTAAAAATCCTTCTTTTTTCTCTCTTTCGGTTTTCTTTTCATTTTTATTATGTTCGCAGATGGGCCAAATTGAGAATAGCGATGGTACCGACGACAATCGTGTTGGAGCCGCTTTCGGAGTGTATGATGATGGGCGCTACGGCAGCTTGGGCGGCATCTTGGTTACTGCAATGGGACCCGCTGGTTTTTTATTTAGTACATGTGCTGGTCTGGTTCCTCATGGATTATATACTCCTCTCGATCGTGCAGGTAGGAATGGTAATACTTTTCTCTTCTTTAAACATATTTCCCATCTGATTTAGTAAATCTCATGCTTACTTGATGCTGTACAGTACTCGTAATCGTAGCAATTGAGCGTAGATACCAGATTTCTTTGTTGCATTAGTTATTTTCTTAGGTATTAATTTGAAAACGAAATGCTATTGGTGTCTTTTCAAGAGAATGGCGTACTAAAGTAAAGATATTCATTGTTAACGTATTTCTGTTTACGGGCTTTTATTTTAGGAATGCTGTGCGCTTTGTGCAGGTTCATTTTTAGTAAGTAGTAAAGAATCTAATAAACCAGAACTGATACTTTTGTAGAACTTGGTATTTTGGGGGTAATTTGGTATGAACTTGGTTATCGCAAAATATTCATTGTTAGTGGTATATCCACTCCTTAATCATTGAACTTTTTTTTCTTGAAGTTTAAGATTCATGATTAGCAAGTTTAAATGTGAAAAGCTTATTGCGTAAAGGCGAGTCTTGCCACGCTTTTACGAAACGAGTTGATTTTTATGAGTTTGCTGCCTAACAACCAAAATGCAAAGTCGTTGTCTGAGGGAGTATCGCGGGCAATAACTTCATTGTTGGAAGATTTCTGTGTTGCGAGCTTTTTTTATCGTCAATCGGGTTTTATAAAGAACGCATTTTGACTATATTTACTACCCGAAAGGGCTTAGGCCATTGTAAGTTTTGCTAGAGAGGCCGTCAGAGGCGCTTACCACACTAACCGCCATGATTTTTGTCACCACTATTCGTTGCAGTGAAGCAGGATGGAACATATTTTACAGTAACGTGTCAGTCTCGAGACTGCTAGCTTTATTTTGTGCTCAAAATCTCTTTATACTAGTTCCTACGTTCTGTTTATTTTTTAAAAATTTAAATATGTCCACTTAACGAAGCATATTGGTCCAAATTGTGCACCTTGTTGTGTTGATTCGATCTATTGACCTAGTAACAGCAAGTTTTAGCACCTAGTCCCTATTTCGTCTACCTAATCTTATTGTACTCCTTCGCTGTAGAACGAAAGTTTACACAGAGATTGTGGATGAAACTTTGGGGAAGGGTAAAACTTGCTGTTTCGATCTTGGTTAAGTTGATACATCATGAAAGCACTAATGTGTAGTCTGTTCGCCGTCCACAGAGCTCGTCGCTTCCGTTCAGCAAGTTTGAATTCGTGGTGGGCTGGTTATTCCGTGAGTGCAGTGCACCGTTCCTGTTTATACATGCCTTATGGGATCCCACCATTCATTGGCGGACCGGCACTTTTAAATTACGGTGGGGTGGTATTGCGGAAGAGATTAAACCTAAAGTGAAACTCTAAACATGACGGCTTACTGAAACCAATTGCGTTCAACGCCATCTACCCCATACAAAGTGATCCATTTCGCCATACAAAACCATTGCAGACTACATGCCATTTCAGAGAGTGTTTTCCACCGTAAACCTCGCCTTTTTCAAGCTCCTCCTTTTAGAGGAGATTTAGTCAGGGAAAAAGCAAAAACAAAACAAAAAAACTTCCCAATGTTTTGGAACTTGGGGGGCTGGACGTCAGTATTAACCTTCGGAGTGGGAGGAGTCAACTTCTTCAAGAACCTCCCATCCACCAAATAACAATTAACGGATTTAGAGGAAATCGAACCGCAAATCCTACCCCTATCCCCCCCCCCTCCCACACACAGGAAGAACAAAAGCCTTGTCGGAAGCGTGACCGCATTGTGATGCTGGAATAGTGATTTCGTGTAAAAACTCGAAGAAAAAATCCCGGAGAAGTTCGGGTAAAGTGTCAAACTAGGCCCATGGAAGAAAAAAGACCATTTTTAAATTGTTGATCATGTTGGAGCAAGGGGAAGAAAAAGCCTTTTGCCTCGGAAGTGATGATTTTTTCCATTTTTTTTACATTTTGTCACTCTCTCTCTTTGAAAGGGAATTGCCGCATATTGTGACGATTTCCGACAATTCTAGAAAAAGTGTATATAGAATTATATGTTTTTTTTGCGTTGGCGCTCCCTATAAAGGCATAATGCAACAATGCATCATCCTGCCCCTGTAGTCAAAAGTTTTGCACCTGTTTTTTCTTGGTTTGTTGGTATATTATCTAATCAGGGAAAGGGGGTAAATTTGCGCACAAGTCTGGAATTTGTTACAAGACGTTTTATTTTTTATTTTTCTTGTTGAGTATAAAACGAGCTAGATTGTGAAATGACCAACCCAAACGTGTGCATGTGAATAGTGGAGGAAAAGTAATTAAGGGGGACGTATTTATTTCCATTTGATATTTTGTTCTTATTGTTGGGAGGAAACGGCAAGGAAGGCGTGGCTTGGCTTGCCGTGTCATACCGCTAGCAGCACTCGACTGTTTTAAAAAGCCAATAATGAAAGTTAAATGATTATGTGGAAAGGAAAAAGGGTGGGGATAAAAACCAGTCACAACAAAGAAAGTCGAACCGGCGAAAATTAATTATTTTTGTATTATTATGTCTCTTGGGCACATGATTGAAAGAAAAAAGAAAATAACGAGTGACGTCTTCTGCGCAACAAAGTGGAAAACAAAAGGGGACTAGTTTTCATTGTTATAAGCTATTTCGTAAATGAATGAGTTCCCTGGACGGGAATGTTGACAGCAAGAAAAAAGGCTCAAAATACAGAACCATTTCTCATTATTACTTTTCATTTTTGAAGCCTAATGTAGGGAAGTGATTTTTAGTGATGAATGAAAAAGTATGAGAACAAGACGACAGGAGCCCTGTCAAGTAAACTGGTCAAGTGGAAGTGTTGAAGATATGTGATAGTTCGTTCAGTTGTACAGTACAATGCTGAGCAAAAAAAAAATTACATGGGTTTGCGCAGGTCTAATCTAGCTTCCTGAGGCTGATTAACTTTCATTAAGTGCTGAAGAGCCGCCAATCGCTGTCGAAGTGACGGTAGACCGCGAACATTGAAAGTGTTCGATTTTGTAGGAAAAAAGTACATATAACACGACTTGTTGCATAAGTTACGCCATTGGTATTGTTGCAAAAATATTGCTTGATTACGTAATCAGAACACTTAGTGTCATAGATATTGTTGATATCTACATTATTTATTATTTCTCTCAAAACGTTTTGCTGCTGTCTGTTTTGATAGTCTAATCTTTATTGTGAAGACTAATTTGTTTGCAGCACAAATATAGTTCACGTAACCTTTCCTCTCGATGTCGAAATTCTGAGACAACTGAAGAAATTTTCGTCCCTAATTTATATAAATAATAATTATTCAAAACAAACATTTTTTGCATATCTCATATCAATAATAATAACGCAATACGAATACTTTTTACATAATTACGTGCGAAGATTTTCATACTGCGCGGTCTACCTTTCCCCAAGTAACTGATTCGTTCGAGACCCTTCGGCAGTTAATGAAAGTAAATCAGCGACTGGAGGCGATATTAGATACCTGGCTTAAAGCCTTTGTGCATTGGCTTCATTCGGTATATCGTCTTTTACTGGAGCGATTATTTCCTTCTCATTATTATTATTATTATTAACTACGGCATGATCGTAGCTCTTTGGCTGTAAGGGTTCTACACAAGCAGATTTAATACACTGGATACTGGAGCGATTATATTTACGCTGAATGTCTCACTGAAGTTTAAAAGGCGTTGGCTTATAGCGATTGTGTAGGCATGGCTTATATACAAGTGTTCAACGTTTGGATGTAATGGCGATTTGGCTGAGCGGTCTAACGGGTAACGCCGAGATCGTGAGGTCGCAAGTTCGATCCCCGTTATGGCCTATTTATTTTATATGAAAAAAATTCCAGGCCTTCATTCCTCCTTCCTTCCTTATCCGAGTTCCTTCCTGGCTCGGTCCCTATCTAGCGTTCTTACACCTATCCAGTATGGAGTACCTAGTGGTTCGGGAAACCGAACCGCGTGGGAAACAGAAGGATAGGAGCGAGCAACGAGGGATAGGGACCAGCTAGGAAGGAGCAAGGACTGACAGGAAGGCGGAGCTCCAGTTTTTCACGATTTCTGAAGGGGCACCCCTTTGCACAACATTGTTTCTTATGGAAAATAACCCGGAAAAAGCCTTCCCAGCTCGAAAACGTGACCACGCCCATTTTTTCGAATTTACACCAATGGGAAGGTAGGATTTTTGGAGAGAGGTCGATATTTTTGCGGGAAATTCAAAAAATACGATTTTTTGAGGTGGAAATGCATTGAAAAATACCACAAAATACAGCAAAAATAGGTTTCTAAATACCAGAATTTTGCGTAAAATTTCCGGGGTTTTAGCAAAATTATTTTCTGAGGTGTTTCGTGTTCAATTAACGCAGATTTTTGACAGAACGCTTAAAAATGTGAAAAAAATCGGAGAAAAACCTTTAACTAAAACTTGTGACAGTAAGGATGCTAACGCTTAACACAGTAATCTTTGGATCCAAATTGGCGCTCTGAATAACAAAAGAAAGTAACAAGGTACAAAATAATTGAAAGAATGTAAAAAATTGTGCTAATCCAGCGAGACATTAAAAGCTACACGAAGGGAAGTACGAGGAATTCATACATTTAGTAATATATTATGATTTCGGTATACTGCCCTCTATAGATCAGTTACGAGGTAAACGCTAACACTAAAATATGTCAATTTAAATCGCTATCCTTTACGTAAACACAGAAAAAATACCGGTAACTAATAAGCAGGTACAACCGAATTGAATTCACGACAGAATCGACGAAACGAAGAATGAAAATCTTGAGGATAAAAGGAAAAAAGAATGACTCAAGTTCAGAAACAAATTTAACTATCTATCAACATACAAAATACAAGTCGAGAATGACTAACTCGCAGATTCACTCAAGAAAAAAATCAGACTTCTTTCGTCAAAAGAAGTAAGGGACGACGTGAGATATACCAACTGGCCAAACGCTGTTCACACGCATGCTTTCACTTTCTGAAAACAAACAAATCATAGTTTTCATTAGTATAATACAAAAATCAAAATTTTAATTGGGTTACCTAAATGAAAGGCGAGATATATTGTTAACAGTATTTGTAAATCATCACGGGAACCTAAGCACACAATTCTTGAGTGAAGTTCCTCGAGATTTGCCGATATTTTGCATGAAGAACATGCAGGAGAGCACATCGAAGAACACATCTTAACGAATAAAGAATAATGTAGTCCAAATCTGCAGACAGATAATAAAATTAGCAATCTCGTCACTGTGATTCTGAGTTAAACTTAGTACACAAAAGAAACTCCACTCACACCTTAATTGGGTCGATAACTTCCGACACGTGATATACTGCGGATGTGCTCACTTGTCATTCAAAACCAACGGTACCAATAAACTTGGACGTCACTATACCGCAAAATGGCTGTTGCTCTTAGTTCCGACTAAGCGGTTGGAGTTAACAATCCTAAGCACACAAGACAGCGAAAACAAAAACCATTCAGAATAAACATTTCCTTAAGTATCCAGCAGAACGACTTGTAAAACTTCATATTCTCTAAAACATGAGAAAAAACGTCACCAAGCTCACTCAAAAATGTTCAACCGGTCTTGTCGATTTGCGCAAAATAAATCCACAAACTTAGGGTAACATCACTGGCCAACACATTGACGTCACGAGTTGTTCTTCGACCCATTTGCCAAAGAACATTCTTCATACAAGGCAAACACACAAACACCCAGGAACTAAGCTGTTAAATCTGATAATTAAATTCTAGAAATAAGCTATAAACCTACACTCAGAAGTTATATGAATTAAATTTACTGCAGCTCGATACCGAAATTATTTTTACATTAAAACTTTTCAAAACGACCTGACGGTTCCACAACAAACGCACAACTCATCTCTTTAATTGAAGACATACGACAAATCACTCAGACACTGTTATAACTACCATAGCACTTTCACTGAAAAACAGCGAGCTTTTTGCGAGAGCATAAAACGCAAACATCGCCTGTTGAACTCTCGTGAACGACTGACCCAAGCCGCAACAGTGCACGCTTGCCTGCGTGACACAACAACAGAAAGGTCAGAAAAGCACCCTCGTGTAACCTCCAGGGCATAAAAAGCCCGCTCTACTGTAAAACAAACACTTCGAAACTGTCATATTAAGCTAGGTATGCTATTCTACCTAAAATGTGCAAGTATTTATTATATCATCTATTAAATTTTTATATATGTAACAATTGTAAGGAAAACTCACTGGAAAGGTCGGGCCTTAGGAAGAAAAGGGCTACAGCGTGCGCGGAGTTTTGCGCCGGATTCAGATTATTGTTGGGATCAAGCTCAGCTTGGATATTTAGAGAAAAATAACCTACGTCTGAAAGTCGCACTGAAGAAGGATAACTTTCTACGTCGAATGAACGTGTACAGAAGATCTGAAAGCTAAAATTCACCAAAAGTGTCGCATGGTGGTGAGATATGTAAATAACTAGGCAACCAAAGGTGGGAGTGTAACCCTTTATAATATTGCAAGCTCAATCTTTCTTTCAGTGCTTCTTTCAGTGCTTCTTTCAGTGCTATTTTAGTGCTATTAAATAAAATTTCAATTCAAATTTTTATTTCAGTGCTATTAAATAAAAGTATTTAATAACCAACCCGGAAGTTTACATTACGTTAAGAAGCGCATAGTTACGAACAACGTACAGTGTGTAGCTGTTTGCCAACGTAAGCAAAAAGTGGTAAAAAAAAGCATACTGACTTTTATTGTAAGTTTTGCTTCTATATATTTACTACCCTTTAACCAAACTCGGACGAGTTGCTCCTTAACTACAAATACAACTATGTCGAATTCCAAGTAGGCTATTCGTTTATAGACGCACGCAACCATGTGGCATACAAAGAGTTTTTTTTAAAAAAAGACACCAGTTTTGGTGTAACTCCATTGTAGGCATCACAAGGATGAGAAGGTTGGCTCTTCAAATAAACCTCTGCTGTACACGTGCAAGATTCAGTCGAAATACGAAAGTGTTGTCGTTTTACCAACAACTTCCAGTTGTGAACACCTGCAAAAACTCAAACCCAACTCGAGACAGAGGGTATCACAAATCATTGCCGCTGTCAACTTTTCCTGATATCCCTCGAGGCCGTTAACGTACAAAGTCTAAGAATGAAACGGAGGGGTTGACCCAAAAAATTTCCGATTTACTAACGTGAAAGAACAAAATCCTTGTACGAATACCAGCTTTGAGGAAAACTACTTGAAAAAAAAATAAAGATCCAAACATGCCCCTACCCAGGATTTCGGTACAAAAGTGTTGGGGATGGGAAGGGGTGGTAACATCTTCAACCCTCATTGGTATGGGGGTAATCCCAAGTACAAACAAAATTGCGAAGAAAAACTAGTATCTTTTTGTTAACAAACGACCAGTCCAACCCCACTTCCCTCACACAAATCGTGGAAAGACCTAAAGGGGTGGGTGTCATGAGGATCTAAAGAAAGTTATCACATCAATCAAATTGTAATGATCTTGTCGGTTTTGGCTAAGGCGTACGTGAAATGCAGCCAAATGCTGGGGGGGGGGGTCTAAAAAATATATGACTTTCGCTTACTGTACAAACTTGAACACATCTTGAGAAAAGTATCAACGCTCTGCCACATCTACTACGTAACAAAGCTTCCAGTTTCTCAACATTGAACAACAGTTCACAACGTCCGGTCCAGGGTAACCAAGTTGTAAGGAACGCTAATACTTCACCGAAGAAAGCCGTAGACGATAGTATGCCAAACAATCGGCGTGGTTCTTCTTAAAACTTTTAAACTAAACTAAACTAATACTTCACCGACCTGTCACTTCGCTCTGACATGCCTCCGGGTCGTTACAAAGTTCAGCATGTAAAAACGTAATGCAGGAGACAAGAAAACTTAGGAATCCTCATTCCTCATCTTAAGGCCCCGGTATACGCAACTTCCGAAATTTTTTAAAAATAAAAGATAGGGACACGCTTTTATTCTTAGAAGGTAGGTCTGTTCAAGTGACTTATAACAGAAGCAAAACGAAGTCAAACAGAAACTCTGGATAGCGGTAAAGCATAATAAAATCAAACAAAACCTTGAAATTTCATACACAATATCACAAAAACTACCAAACAGATCTCTTTTTTCTCTTTATCATAAAACTTTAAAAAATCAGAGCTAGTGCACTACATTGCCCGATTTCCATTTTTCTGTATAATAAGAAAGTAGCTCACATTCAATCAAAGTTTACAAATTTATCAAACTCCTTTTTTCACAAAAACTCGATGTTGTGCACTAGTCATCACTAATAGCAACTTTACTATCGAAACCATATCTTTGAAATTTTGACCGTTTTCGAATTATGGTGTCTGAAATCTTCCCATGTTATTCGCCCATAAGGAATTTGTGTATACCGGGGTCTTAAAACTACAATTATTTGTAACTTGTCCCATTTTTTCCAAATTTACAGATAACACGACTTGTTGCATAAGTTACGCCACTGGTATTGTTTCAAAAAAAAACTGCTCGACTACGCAAGTAGAACACTTAATGTAATACATATTGTCGATGTCCACATTACTTTTTTTTTCTCAGAACATTTTGCTGCTGTCTTTTGATAGTCTTATCTTTATTGTGAAGACTAATTTGTTTGCTGCACAATAATACTTTACGTAAATTTAATTAACCTTTTCTCTCGATGTCGACATTCCGAAACAACAGAAGAAATTTTCGCCCCTGTTTTATGTTTATAATAATTACTCAATACAAATATTCCTTACACATTTCTGTCAACAATGATTACGTATTGCGAATTCTTTTTACATAATTACATGCGAAGACTTCGTTGTCGTAAGTTTCGCTAAAAAACCGCACGGACTTCACGGACAACCCAATATTATCGAAACAGAAAAAGGGTTATAGGCGAACACCATGTTAAACTTTATAAGGCATTTAGCGTAAGTATAATCGCTCTGGTGGTATGTACCGCTCCACTATCCAGTTATATTCAATTTGCCTGTATATAACCCGTTAAAACCAACGAGTAATGCTCACGCTGTAGTTCAAATAACAATAAAAAAGTAATGGCTTCAGTAACAAATTACATACCATATGAAACCAATGCAAAACGGACTTACGCCCGTTATATATTTTCCACTACTATTTTTAATGTAGATTTGCTAATGAGCAAGCCTGGGGTAAGAAGGGTCGCGAACCACATGGTTCACTACCAGTCCTTGAAAGGTAGCCCAATACTAATTTCAGTCCATCTAGAGACAGTATACAAAACAGGGCCAGCCATTGACAAGCGATACAATAAAATTAAAAAAATCAAGTTTTTGCGAACTTTTTATTGTCGGGGAATTGGTCGATTACAAACAGCACAGAATTTGTTTATAATACATCAGCAACTCATCCCTTCAGCTCTTCTCGCACGCGCTCACAGATCGTCCCTTCCCCTTGAAAAAAATCTCCATGTATTTCTTCCAATATCCCCATGTCTTTTCGTATAAAAATAATGACCATTAAAAAAGCGGAAACCATTTCGCCTCAAATGAGCTTTTCATCATCTCGGCTTTCTTTTTTTTACGGGGTAGTAACTTCTGTGTTTCGGTTTAAACTAATTTAAAAAACTTCGCCTGCCTCTTCTTATAATCCTCCCTCCCTAATCTTGTCCCCTTTTCGTTCTAACACAAAAAATCCACTGTGAAAAACTTCGCCGCAAAATGACTGGGTTTTTGCCTGATTTTCAACAGTCAAGGCATCAAGAGTTTTCTCCGGTAACAGACAACTTTTAAGACCCGTTTTTTTAACAATACAGTTCGTCTTGGCTCACGAAACTCACGATTTTCTCCTTTCTCTTCATTCGTCTTAATTCCTGTAGAAAAACTAAGCCGGAGAAAATACGTTTCCGAACTGTGTTAAACCCTTTCGTCAACAGTCTCCCAACCTGGTTAACAAAACTTCTCTCCGTCCATCACCCTCATTACACCAAATCAGGTACATAAGGAACCTGGAAGTGAACTTCGGTTAAAGACTTCCAATCCGCGAGGCTTATCAGGTTGGGAAAGCAAAATATCGATACTGGACAGCGAGTTCTCAATTTCCTATTCTTCTTTCAATTTCCTCGGCTTCGGCCCCTCCCCCCTTCTGCAAAATCGGCTACGTCACATTGTAAGACTTTGATAACTTCCAGTTAACTTCCCTCTTCTGAAGATCGACGACCTTTTAAAGAGAAGTAAACCCAAAAAAAAGGAAACGAACCTGCTCTTCTCCCACCCATCCTCAAAAAAAACTTGCTTAAAAATGTTACTAAATTTTCTTAATTTTAGTAAACTGTAGAATTTTTTCCTGTTTAGCTCCCATGCCCCTTTAGTCCCTCAAACCCCATCGATCTGCACTCACGCCGGACTCACCAAGGGACTCATCACATCATCTCAAAACTACGACTAATTGAACCAGCATAATTAAGAGAAAAAAAATCATTGGAACACCGCCACCCATTTCCAATCCATGGGCATAAAGAGTAGATCATTTAAACACGTAGCAGCAGCAAAAATCGAAAAAGAGAAAACTTTCCGAAAAATATCAGCAATTTTAAGTTCGGATTTTGAAAACAATCAAACTCCTAAAATCAAAATCTGCATAACCATTTTTCTTTTTATATTAAAAAAAGAAGAATAATAGAGAATACTCTCGGTTAACCAAATTGGCAGGAAATTTGTCAAAAATCCCCCAAAAGGGCCAATTGGACTTTATGCAACCATGCATAGCGAAAAACTGTCAAAAAGAAAAGGGATACGCCCCCTTTGAACTATTACAGTAGCTTCCCCGCATACTACTGTAAATCGTTCCAAAGGGTTGAAACGAGAGAAAAACAAAAAGTAAGAAAAAAGATACAATGGGAGCGTTTCCGCCGCGTACAACCAACTCCAAATCACGTGTCCAAAATCCCGTGTCCAAGTAAACGCGATCTTCATCCCCAAACCCGGTTTTCGCTCGCGGAGTTTATAAAAAACTTCCCTTCCAAGCTTGTTGTTTGGTCTTTTGTTTAGAAGTTACCATCACCGCTGTTGCCACCTTGGCTACCACCGTTCACGCAATTCCGCGACAGGTGACCAGATTCGCCACAGGTGTAGCATTTACGCGAGTCGTTGCTGCTTTCGGGGCAGTCGCGAGAAATATGGCCGGACTTGCCGCAGTTGTAGCACTACAAAAGAGAGAATAAAGTTAATACAATTTTCTTAATTATTTCAATTTCATATCTTAGATGTTCCCACCGGCTCTTTGTTTAACGAATTCTGTATCACTCCTTCCTATCAAGGAAATTTTTTATTTCAAAAGATTCTTAAAAATTCTCTCGAACTTCCCAAGACTTTTATGAGAACGGTCCCATCGCAAAATACTCGCATGCATTCTGTAGTTTTCTCTTTGAATACCTTTCAAGCTTTTCCTGCAATTAACTCACAACAATGGTATTAAAAAAATCCGCAATCTTTTCCTTCGCAGCTCGTCTTTACAGAACTATTTTTTTCTCTCATCATCTAGGAAGCAATTGGAGTCAAATTTGATCTCAATTTTCTTGGAAAGTTGAATTGTAGCAAAATATGTCAATAATATTCCCATTCAAGAAAAAGTTGGTTTTGTCCAAGAGCACATGTTCAATGATGTAATGTTGAAAAATATGAAGACGAGTGTTAAAAGAATCGAAAAATCGAAGAAGCTTACGTCACGTCCGCCGGTAGCGCCACCGCCAGCACCACCACCACCACGTCCACCGCCATTTCCGCCACGTTGTTCAGAGTCGCATTCCCGAGAGATGTGTCCGGCTTTGCCGCAGTTGTAGCAAGTTTTGTTGCCACCTTCGGGGCATGCGCGGGCAATATGGCCTTGCTTGCCACAAGTGTAGCAAGAAGCTGCGCAGAAACGGAAAGTTAGATTTGGATACCGAAAGAAATTTGTTTTTTTTCTTACCGAAAGACGAGCTACCACCACGGTCGCCACCGCCGCCACCACTACCACCACGAGATCCGCCGCGTCCACCACGTGAACCACCGTAGCTGCTGCCGCCGCCGTAGCTACCACCACCACTACCGCCTTCCGTGCATTCCCTGGCAAAATGCCCCGAACGATTGCACCGGTAACAAACCATTGCCGAACTCATGATTGCTTTTTCTAAAAAAGTTGACAAAGACAAAAGACGTACTGCGCATTAGCGTGGGCGGGCCATTGGAGGTTGCTGATTGGCTAACCGTGGCACAAATCGATAAATGAACTTGGAAAAGGGGATTTCAGTAAAGATTAAGCCAATGAAAACATCAAGGATGTTCAGAACTTAATTTTGTCATCCTAAATCCCCCTTCTGGAGAATGGAAAAGGGGGTAAAACACCACGTGCCCCGCCATGGAAGCGTCATGGGCGCTTTCGGCTAGTTTCGGTTGAGAAATGCACAAATGGCAACAGCGAAGGCTCGTTTAAAACTCACAGAATTGGGTAAATGCATACAAAGGGGATTCAGAGAAGATGTAAGATAAAGAAAAAAGAGTTTAAGTGAAATATACCTGTAAAATTCCCTTCGAAGTCACCACGACACAAAACTTCCGCACACTCCGGAACGCTTGACGGACAAGACAGAGACCTGTGCTAGGGCGGTAGGCAAACAGCAAAGCGCAAGGGAAGAGGGGGACGGGGCAAAGCTGGCGAGTTTGGCGCTACGGGTCTGCCCGGGCTTCGCTATAGGTCCAGCCGGGGCAAGTCCCAGAAAGGCCCACGTGCTTTCATTGTTTTGCACACGGCACGCTCTTCTCCCCTGTACCGGCTTTCGTGCGCAAAGTGGGGCCTTGTAACTTCCCTGCCCTCTGCAGGCAACGGTCAACGGTTAGTTGGATATAATCACTACCAGAGGCGCTAGTTACTTTCTGAAGGTTGCTTGCAAAAAGCCTTCGCAACTTCTTATTATTCTTGTTATAAACATTCTCTAGCTAGAAATTTCTGATTAGATTTGCTGGTCACTGAAAAAACTAAATTTAGTAATAATGGATGTCCTACGCGCCGAAATGGAGCGCAAAAAAAGGCAATTGATAGAAAAGAGCGTTTTAGTAAGTATTTTAGCGTGCTGTTGATTATACAAAGTAAACTAAGAAAGAAGTTGGAGCTATTTGTAAAACTTATTTTGATCCCAATTTAGGAGCCTAATAAGAAATATTTCAGACGCGGAGACTTGGAACAAAAGAACAGGGAAGAGTATTTGCTGAAATATGGAGGAAAGATCGCTGCTAACCCTGAAAATGGCAAAAGTGCCAGCACATCCACAGACGGTTGGTGACACGAATTGAATTCAGTTGTTTTCTTTTCAGGACTTTAAAAGTCCTTGAAGAAAGGAATGCTCTTATCAAAATATTTGTCGATTTAGAAATTTTACTTGGTGAGGACGGTGAATCTATGCCAGTTTTGTCCCGGAAAGAAGTCATTCGACGCTTGAGAGATCGAAATGAACCAATTTTGCTTTTTGGAGAGACAGAGATCGATGCTGTCAAACGCCTACGGAAACTAGAAATCTTGGAACCCGAAATCAACCGAGTAAACTCCATTCCAAAATTCTCTTAACATGTTTTCAGCTTTTTCGACCTTGTTTGTCGTTTTTTTTTCTATATTTCTGTATGTTTTATCACTTCCATTCTGTTTCCCTGTCTGTCTACACGTCTCAGCTAGTTTTCAAGTTATTTTCGATAATTTTAAAATATTCTGGATAATTTTCAAGTCAATCTCGATAATTTCAAAGTAGGATTAGTCAATTTTCAGGTCAATATACTAATTATATCGAAGTATAAATAGTATTTTTGCACGATTTTCGCTATTTTGTCTGATGTGGTGCGTTTCTGATAGGGTATGCGCAATGATTTCCAAGAAGCGTTGGAACAAGTCGACGAAGCGTACGTAAACGAAGTACTGGCCTCACATTCCACCGATGCTCAAAAGGACGGGCGACCAGGAGCGTCCGGTGATGTCAAAGTACACGACGACGCGATGAGTTACGAAGAGATTCAAGCCTTGGCTCCTCAACTCGATAAAGGCGACCACGACTTGGACGTCAAAGTCATTCACCAGTTGCTCAAACTGATCCTGCAGCTCTGGGGTCAAAGCTTGAACAGTCGCCCCGAAGCAGAAAAACGCAGCGTCAAAGGCAAAATGGGGTCCGCAATTTATGGGCAAACCCAAGCCTACGTCAAACCCCTCTTGAAGAAACTCCGCAACAAGTCCATGCCTGATGACATTTTGGACAGCTTGACCACCATTACCAAACATTTACTGAAGCGAAATTACGTCGCTGTAAGATTTTCGTTTATTTTATTTTTATTTTTGCCATTTTACGTAATTTTTACTAGGTTTTCTTTAATTTCTACGTTTTTCATTTTAATCTTTTACTTTACTTTGAACTTTATTTTATTATTATTTTTGCTATAGACATTATGATTTTGTACGTGGTTTATTATTGTTATGACTATTTTTTACATTTTATAAGTATTTTTAATTTTTAGTCATTTTTATTTGTTTTTTCGTATTTTACTAATATTATTATTTGTGCGCTGTCTGAACCGTTTTTTATTGAAATTTGAGAAAGTAAGAATAATTTTACTAAAAAAAAATGTATTGTACACAGGCGAGCGATGCGTACTTGCAGATGGCGATTGGTAACGCCCCTTGGCCTATTGGTGTGACCATGGTGGGTATCCACGCCCGTACGGGTCGAGAAAAGATTTTTTCCAAACACGTGGCTCATGTGATGAACGATGAAACGCAGAGGAAGTATATCCAAGGCTTGAAACGTCTGATGTCGAAATGCCAGCAGTTTTTCGCCACAGATCCATCACGATGTGTAGAATATGGGGCAATTGGGGTTGATTTCTAATTTATGAGAGAGGCGGAAGGGGGAACTATTGTTTATGTACATCTCATGGCTGAATATGTTCGAGTACAATTTTGTAATATAACCTTCTCTTATGTTTTGTGTCGATCCTTGAATTCGAAATTTCAGATACTTTTGTTTTGTAAATGGAATTTCTACAATACGTTAAATTTTTTTCCATACTATTTGTGTTGGGAAGGTAGTCTAAAGGCATTGCCTAGGAGAAAATGCCTAGCGGTAAAAAAAACTATCTGAAAAGAGGCACACTGACAGGTTGCGGCCGTACTCTAGGATGCGTAATCGAACAGTGAAAGGAAAGGAAAATCCTGTTCGGATAGTCTTTTCTGACCAATACTGTACACAAGTTAATCTTCAAAGAATCAATCAAAAGTGTGGCGTTGATCATTTCAAAAAATAGTAAAATCTGTACAGAGGATCCGTTCCCCTTCATATGAAAGTACAGTGGAACCCGCTTATAATGATGGGCTCGGGACCGGACAGTCGATATAGGTATAAGCGGAGTTTCGGTATATCAGAACTTGCCTTACATAGGGGAAAGAAACACAAGTTAAAACAAATAAGCGTTCCAAAATATTTGTGTTTTGTCGTTTTGTCATTTGTGGTATGTCAAAGGGCATCGGTATATCCGGAATCATTAACCATTGCCAAATACCCGATGGGGCTTCAAAATTATATTAGTTAATGCGAATTATCGTTATAAGCGATATCGGTAAACCGAATATCGTTCTCATTGGGTTAAATGGGACTAAAACGGGACCGTAAGTTTCGTATTGGTATAGGCGGGTTATCGTTATATCCGATATCGTTATAAGTGGGTTCCACTGTACAATATATACGATTTGCAAATTGACCTGAAGACATATGGCCAAGAGAATGTTACATAGCACTCAATTACGACTTTGGTTTGGAGAAGTAGGAAAAATCGATTTGTTTTAACTTTTACTGAAACACGCCATCGGATTTAGAAAACACTTAATACGCTAACATTAACATATATTGTTACTCGTAGTCTATCGTGACAAATAGACAGCTCGGTTAACCTCATAGTCATTGAGCCACCTATTGTCTCGTCGATCTGAATCGACTGAACTCGAACTGAATGGAGTTCGACTGTATTTGAGTTACAATTGTTCGGAGATAAACGAGCACGGGTTAACCTTTCATACATACGTTATTCGTTGTATAGTAAGTCTTACGTTATAAGCTGAAAGACGAATGCGTCAAAAAATAGACTCGGACACCGAAGAACTAGCCTGAACATAGCGAACAAAGCTTGCCTCTCTACAAGACCAACCCAGTTCTGCTCTGCGACCGCATTGAGCTGCTCTGGTGCTGCTCACACGGAATACGTTATGGACATGTTTCAAACTCTCACCTCGCTAGCTAGGTTGGGACAATAGTCCTTTAATTGAATAGGATTCATATAAGTCCTTTAATTGAATAGGATTCATTTTCCTTGATATTTCTAACATACCATTCAAACTATGGTAGTTTTTTTTAAGTGAGTTTTGTTTAAGAGACCAGGTGCTGCCATCTTGAGAATCCTGTTTCAAAATCTTGGCTAAACACACGTGGGTACATGTGTCGCCGTCCGAAAATAAAGATTTATAAGCCTGCCAATGCGTGTTGAACGTGAAATTAAATAGTTACTTATATACATCCAAAGGTAATACGAATTAAATTAACTACGTCCAAAATGTATGAGTTTAAATATGTATTATTATTTTTTTCATTTGGCACGCGTTTCCTGCAGTTAATTTGAGGTATACTTCCCAAGAATGACAGTTAACTCGCTGTAGTAAGTACCCAAATACTTTCTTCTTACCCTTCTATAGGTTGCCGTTCCAAAAATGGGCCTCACAAAACAATACTTACGCTACGTACCGGGCCCGGTATTCAACTTGATTGGCAGCTACAAAGTCAACATTGCTTTCGTCACCTTGCAAGGCCATGAAGGCAGATATGTAGCCACTGCTGTCTGCGAACATGTCGCCATATGGGACACTCGCAAAGGAGAAAAAGTACATTCAATTGTTCATACTCTCTAATCCTCAACCTTCCTTTACTGCCATTATCACGCGCGGAATAGCGAAATATCACTTCCAGAATTGAGAATAGCTCAACTTTGCTTAGTTTAGCAATTAAATCGCGTGGCCCACAAAGAATTCCTTTGAAAGAACAATAAAACTTCGAAAAACATGGAATTTATTTTACTCTTAAATCCTCAAACTTCCGTTACTTATAATGTCACGCGCGGATTGGCGGTGCTACCACGCTCAGAATTGTGAACAGTTCAACTTCGCATAGTTTAGCCGCTAAATGGCCTAGCCAGCAAAGACGTCAATTCGAAATAACCACCTAACTTTGAACTATGAGAAATTTCGTCCAAAAAATATCTCTGAGATACTAACGAACTTGAGTCTTGCAGGTTATGCTGCTCCAGGGCGATAAACACCCTGTAACGTACCTCAAAGCGAGCCCAATTCACCATCACTTGGCTGTTGGTTACGAAGATGGTACCGTGCGAGTCTTTGATCTTACCAACGGCGATTGTGTTGTCACTTTCAGTGGTCATAAAAGTCCCGTAAGCTGTCTGGCTTTCGATTCCGAAGGCTTACGCCTCGTGTCTGGCTCCAAGGTAATTCCATCCTCCAATTTGCACCTCCTTTTCGTGCTCAAACTCGGTTTCCATCGCAATTTAAGTAATAAAGTCGAATATTGATCTCCCTTTTTCATTTTTATTTCTCTCGTTATTTCTATATTTGTTTCCTTTTCTTTTCAAAAGGACACGAACATCATCGTATGGGACATAGTAGGTGAAGCGGGCATGTATCGCTTGACGGGCCACAAAGGGCCCGTGACCCAGGTGGCGTTCTTGAAAGATCGCAACATACTCGTCACATCCTCGAAAGATTCGTTCGTCAAATTTTGGGATTTGGACACCCAGCATTGTTTCAAGACGCTGGTTGGTCACCGAACAGAAGTAAAATCATGTTCTTTCTTCAACTTCCAATACTTATGATATTTAACATACATTGTCTTTTATTTATGGTCGTGACTGACTAGGTATGGGATTTTGTTGTCATCAAAGACAAATACATTGTCACGGGATGCAATGACATGGAACTCCGCGTGTGGGAAATGAAATTCATGGATGAAGAAGATTCCCAAGTCTCAGAAAGTGGACCTAAGAAATCCAAACCTGAAGAAGAAGACGAAGAGGGAGACAATGTAAACAATTCTTTATAAATACTTACTAATTTTTTCATTATTTCTGTTTCTTTACTTTTTAAAAGTTTATTTATTCTTGTATTCTACTTTTAATCTTATTTATTTATTTTCTGTAATGTTTAAGTTTTTTCATTTTTGTAAATTTATTTGCTGTAAATATCTATTTACATATGGGCCTACTGTACATTGGAACCCGCGTAATTTCATATCGCATAATTCATAACCCGTCTATAATTCATGCTGAACATACGATCCCGTTTTATTCCTATTTATTTCTGTAGAGACAGGATTCGTTCTATTTCACATCGCATAATCTCATAAACCGCCGAAATTCATTTTCATTCATTTATTTTTTTATGTTGAAAACCGACGTAATCCTTGCAACTTACTTTCTGTTTTAATTTATTTTATATTATTATCTTTTTTCTTGTTTGTAGAGACCTCGATGATAAATTTGGGTAATTGAGTGTGTTATAAACCTTTTTCTAGCGAATTTCTTCCTTTTCTTTGGGCAGTCCGTGTTAAAATGTGAGAAAAAGGGCACAATCTTGCGACAAGGCAAAGACCGGGTCGTAGCCATGGCGACAGATGCTTCCAAGAACCTTTTGCTATGCCACGGCTCGGATAATACCGTTGAATTGTTCAAATTCTATCCCGATGAAGAAGTTAAACAGCGTTTTGGCAAACGTCAGCGTAAAGCTAACAAAAAAGCGAACAGGTAAGTTATCCTTCATGAAAAATGATTGAATTTTTTTATGTTGTTCTTTTTGGGGCCGGTTTAGGGAAGAAGAAGTGTCCGCTGACGTCATGCCGTCGTTACAAGATGAAGTTTTGCGGTTTAATCCTCTGCGAGTGTCCGGCAAAGCGAAACATCTTGACGTCAATCTTTCGAAAACATCCGAAGCCAAAGTAATGCACGTTTAGCGTTAGAATTTACGTTCAAGCGGCAAAATTTTCTAAGATTAATTTGTATGTATTAATTTTAATTTTATTACTTAAAGCTTATTACAATGTTAAGCTTTTGTCTACGTTGTAATAAGGATGACTTAATTTGAACGGATTTAATGTGAATATTTTGTTGTTCAACAGATTTTGGTATTGTTGGGCAACAATTCCTTCGAGCTTCATACAGTTGATACACAAAACAAAGACAATGCCATTGTGGCTTCGGCGCGTTTGACTTTGCCAGGTCACAGAAGTGACGTCCGTGCATTAGCTTTTTCTGCTGATAACATCGCCATTGCCTCGGCCAGTGCGGAAGCGTTAAAAATCTGGGCTAGGTATTTATTTACTTTTTTTTACAAAATATTTCTGATAATTTTATTCGGTATTTTCTAGCCTTTTTTTAAAGTCAAATTGAGTTTGATATCGTACTCTTTATAATTCTGAACAATAGTATTGATTCTAGTGTAAATATCATCGAATAGTTCAAGTTTGTTACAGCAAAACATGACGGCGTCGAACAGTGACGCCATCTATGAAGAAGACACGTGTTAAGGATATTCTTTGCTTATTTAAGTTTTGCTATTGTTTGCTAATTCTCGTAAGTCTAGTATAATGTACGTAATTACAGTGCAGAAATATCGAATATTTAAGTCCCTTCCGACAGGATATGGCGACGGTGAAGATTTATCGCCATCTAGGAAGTGATGATGGATTTATTATGATTTTTCAGAAAATATTCCACTTTATCGCAATTTTGATCTATTGTTTTTTTATTTACACATAAAAAAATTCAGGTCGAGTCAGCAGTGTTTACGGACGATGCAGTGTGACTACGCCTTGAGTGTCGTTTTCGCCCCAGGCGACCGCCATGTATTGGTGGCCACCAAAACGGGTCTGATCCAGATTTTCGACGTCGCCGCGGGGCGTTTGTTGGAATCCGTGGCGGCGCACGACGGCGCGGTATGGTCGCTGGCGCTTACCCCGGACCTAAGGGGCGTGGCCTCTGGCTGTGCGGACAAAAGCATCAAATTCTGGCAATTTGAGCTTATTAAAGACGACGTGGATGGCGAGAGCCACGGCAAACGCCTAAGTTTGGTCCATTTACGGACTTTGCAGTTGGATGAAGACGTTCTTTGTGTCAAATTCAGCCCCGATCACAAGTTTATCGCGGCTTCTTTACTCGATTCGACTGTCAAGATCTTCTATGCTGATACGTTAAAGGTAAAGGAGAAAATGGACGAATTTTCCCCGTTTTTTCCTGACCTGGGCTCCGCGTAACTCGAAACTTCGCAAAAGGCCATTGTAAATAACATGAACCGAGCCCGCACAAGTCGAAACTTTTTTTAGTAGTTCTGCCCTTGTGAGATTTAAAGCCAGCTTTCCTGTCTAGAGACTAAAGCCAAACGCCGAAATCATTGGAAGAAAACTATATGAAAAGAATACCAGCCGTTTTGCTAAGTACCGCGTAAAAAGAGACCATGTACCGCGTAAGTACCGCGTAAAAGGCCATGTACCGCGTAAGTCGAGACTTTACGAAAGTCATTGCCCCTATCAGGCGCAAGTCGAAGCCATCAAACATGTGCCGCTACCAATCATTTTTTTATTTATTTTTTTATTTACAACCAGCGTGAGCAATTGCTCTTTGCGGCTTATCTAGACAGTGCATACAAAACTAGTAACACAAACTAGACTGACATATAACATATCACATGCGGACCAATTATAGCTGACTATAATGTGGCCCTTTCCTCCTTGAGGATGGACATAGCACTTTTTAATGAAAGAAATTATTGCTGGGTATGCTTTTGCGTTGCGGAGAAAAAATTCGACATTGAAATGGATCCTTAGTTTAGATAGTTCTCTTAATAGTTACCAATCATATTTTGAATTCTTTTTAACATTCTTTCAGTTCTTCTTATCGCTGTACGGACACAAATTCCCCGTTTTGAGCATGGACATTTCCTACGATTCGAGCTTAATTGTGACCGGCGGTGCGGACCGAAACGTGAAGATTTGGGGCTTAGATTTCGGTGATTGTCATCGCTCTTTGTTCGCTCATGACGATTCTATCATGGCGGTACATTTCGTGTCCAAAACCCATCTCTTTTTCTCCTGTGGGAAAGACGGTAAACTCAAACAATGGGACGCCGACAATTTCGAACGCATCGTAACACTCGAGGTATATTTTAAAAAAATCGCGGTATTACGTCATACCATCCACCAATGTTATATAACCTTGTATATTATTAGAGAAACCTTTTCCTTGACATTTTCTCACCGTAGAGTTGGGGTCGTGACCTTTATCTTGTTAAACTTCCTTTGTTTACTTTTCTTTCAAATTTATTTTTATTCAACGTTTTCTTGTTGCGGTTTGTTTCATCAGGGTCACCATGGTGAGATATGGGCGCTGAATGTAAGCCCGGATGGCAAATTCGTGGCGACGTCTGGTCACGACCGCTCGCTA
>JAHZNP010001299.1:0-21975 GCA_020615345.1 Triops cancriformis
GGTGGTCGGCAAATTCTGTTGACGCTCTTTGACTTTTTTATACTTTTTTCTCACTATGTCACTTAAAACTTAAAATTCTGAAAGAACTCTTCCAGTTGTCCTTTTCTGTTTCTCAGTTCTTTACCGACTAAAAAATCAGATCGTCCTAGGCCCTCAATCTGAACCAATTCTCAACCCGTATCGCCGACGTCGGAGTTCACGTAGGTTGACCTTCTAGGACAGGAAATAAAAAGGTGCTATTTATTCCAAGAACCTGCAGTACGGTCAAGCCGGAATCCTTCAGCATAGCGACCGATTTTTACAAAAGAAACCGCGCAAAAAGTGACATAGGAGAAATGTAGAGTGAAACAAAGGAGATCATTTTGCATGAAAATGGCGCCCCCTCAAACTGGCGCCCAGGGCACGAGCCCTGCTCGCCCTACCCTCGTTTCGCCTCTGGCTATTGTAGCTTACATTTCCAGCTCTGAAAACTCAAACTACTTCACTGCATTCATCGAGTGCGTGTCATCGTGGAATACCTATTCAGAATTCAGTGCGACACAGCCACTAGTATGTACAGTACTCGTAAAAAAAAAAACGTCGGGTGCCTAACGGCCCGGCAGTTGCACGAGCGGCGTCCCACTTTTTCGTCTTTCGAACGTTTTTGACCCGCAAGGCTTCCTCACAGTGGCTTGGGCTGTTAGCAATACGACGGTTTGTTTCGGTCGTTTTTTTACGAGTACTGTACTGTACTCTACTGTACTGTACTCGGCAAAAATCGGGCCAAACAAACCGCCCTATGCTAACGTCCCACGCCACTGGTGGCAGGAAGCCTTGCGTGTCAAAAACGTTCGAAAGACGAAAAAGTCGAACACCGCTCACGCAACTGCCGTGGCGGTAGGATAGGGAAGTTTGTTTGGCCCGTTTTTTTTGCCGAGTACTGTACACTACTCGGCAATACAAAAACTAAAAATGTTCGTACAAATCCCTTCTTCGTTTAAGTGAATTAATTAAAACAGAAAGGTCATCAAACGGTAGAAATGTATGTGAAATATAAAAGAATCGTATTTAAAATATTATTAATTCACATTATTTGTATTTCTCCATAATAGTAAAATACTTCCTCGCTAGTTACAGTATATAAAAGAGTAAAAAATACTCTTGAGCATGCACTAATGGCTGTCTTCTGCACAGTTTTGGGATGCATGTTCCCCTTCGAAATGCACTGGCTGAGTGCAGTGGCGTATACTAGCTTGCAGAGCAGAAAGGCAGGCGCACTTCCCGAAACGCAGCGTAGCCAGAGGAACGCATTAACAAGACGACAGGTGCAACTGTCGAATAAGCTGGGCAAGTAGATGTTGGAAGTTGTGAACAAGAAAGGAAGCTTTTTGTCAACAGATGGCTGAAGTGAAGTAGACAGGAAAATGCTTGAATTTGAAAATTAACTGAAGAAAAATTGAATGTTTCTATTATTATGTACAATTTATTGGTTCTTTTGTAATGTTGTTTAGTTCTGAAAGAGTTATATAGTTATAGGGTTAGATGAGCTAAATTTTGTTATAATAAGTTAGATTTCGTTAGGTTTTGCTGTAAAGTTGAGATACAATAGAATTACATATGCAATATGTTAAGTAAAGTATACAATATTACAATACAATTTTACCAGCTAAGGAAACAATGATATAGAAAAAACTATCAAAACCTAGATCTTTACAATTTTACGAGCTTAGAAAACAATTATTAAAAAACACCAACAAACCGTCAACTCGTGCACAAGAGGATATCAAAAGTACAGAAAAGAGTGGCACACGATAAGGGACTTCTCCAGCTAATTATTATAAGTCACTATCCAACGTTATTGATTTTTATCCAAGACATTAAAAAATGAGAAGACTCATAACTAAACAAAGTGCCTTTAGGCACTTGCCCAGCTAATGACACTTAATTCATTAATAAAAAAAACACCACCAACAACAACAATAAAAAACACCAACAACAACAAGATGTCAACGAATCTAAGATGCGTGCTTATCCTATGTCAACAAATCTAAGATGCGTGCTAACATTCTTCCTATTCTCCCCGTTATGTTCCACTTTTGCTCCTAGCCCACCGTGGCAGCGATTCTGCCTCTAGCCAAATTCCCCTATTTCACTCCCCACATCTCCACCCCCGAACATACACAACTTATGGACACCCCCAAGCTAAAATGGCACGTGAGGTTTGGCACGACAACCGATCGTATAAGCTGGGCATAGTCCCTTTGGGGACTTGCCCAGCTAATAATAGGTGTAAGATTTTTTAAAAGATATTCGCCATCTCACGGGTGCATTGATGAGTGTACTAGTAATAGGCAATGTCGTGAAAGTTCTTCTCCCGCTAGATGGCAGAACAAGTACGCCTGACGCAAAATTCGATTTTCCCCTCACCGCTCACCTTGGGTTCGGGGTTCCTTTGTAACTCACGCCAAGTCCTCTTTTCCAGTCTGCTGTTAGCTATCGACCTATATACGTGAAAAAGTGATGCAGGTGATCAGCCCAAGTGTTTGTGAATAGTGTATATTTATAATCAACTTTCTCCCTTTCTGCCCTTTCTGTGCTGTGTAGGTAACATGCTTGCTTATGCCTTCTACCTTGAGCTGATTTCCCCTGCATTTCGGACCTAAAAAGCTCAAGATTTGTTGTGTGCATCTCATCAAAACCTCCAATACATCCGTTGCGTCTTGAAGGGAATTGTGTGCTATACAATAAGTGTAACCCTCAGGTGTCAAAAGTAGGCTGATCCTAGCCCCAGGGTAAGCTCTCACCCAACTTTAGGCCTACTATTCTAATCCAAGGCCTACTATAGTAACTTACTATATATATACCTCATAATTCATAATACAGAACACATATCTCACTGAAACCTAGCTTAAAGAAAAAGTTCCTACTTGTATCTCTCTTAATCATTAATGAACTTTTCTCTTGTGTATATTTCTCACCAGGTTGTGGCGTTATGTCGAGTCCATATTTGATTGTTGCGTGCGCCGAGGTTGATTATGTCCAGTGTCAGGAATAAGCCTTACGTCGATCCTTGCCTCAAACTGAACGGCTTGAAATCCATCATGACACATAAAGACGACAAGGAGCACAGCAGTAGCAGCGGCAGCAATCACAAAGATGTGGCCAGTAACGGTCTGGGCCCACCGTGCAACAAACAGATTAACCTGGCCATGCGCAGCGTTTTTCAAACGCCTCGCCAGTTCGAAGAACCTAGCAGCGCCACGTCAGAATTGAAAGTGCAATTCCGCAGTCCTAGTCGCAGTCCAGCCCGCAGTGGCCTGGTGCCTCACCATCCCCATCACGCCCCTCACCACCACCAGAACAACCACCAACACCATCACCATCCAGGGCCCGTCACTAGCGCCAGGTTAATTGCGCGGCCCAAGTCGTCGAGCAACCCGTCGCCGATCGGGAGCCCCACCGAGCCGCGTGTCTTGGCCGCTGGCGTGAAGGGTACCAACATGGACCAGTCGTGGCCGCCGCTGAAACTGCCGACCAGTAACGTGGGTCCCACCAAGACCAAGTCGAAATCGCCTTCGCCCGCGGCTCGGGCCGCTAGCAAAGCGTCTCCCTCGCGGTTAAAGCGGCAGGTGACCATTGACGAGCCGTCTTCTCCCGAACACGACGCGCTTTCCCGGAAAACCACGCCGCGGCCCCGCCCGGCTCGCAACCGTCTGTATTTACGCAAAGCCCGGGCGGATTCGTCCTCGTCGCTGGACAAGGAGAAAGATGGGAGTCCGCAGCCCAGCGTACCCCAGCTGAGTACGTTGATGGCTCAATCGCGGAAGAACAAGCAACACAGCGCGTCGCTCGAAGGCGGACTCAATCATTACAAGCGCAAAAGTTTGGAAAAAGCCCAACAGAACGGACTGTCGACGTCCGCCATGCAAATGCACACCGCTGTCGAGGCGGATCCGGATCATGACGAGGATGTGGAACCCAATTTCCGGGACAATTTAGACGCCTTGAGTGTGGTGCTGGAAGTGAGTAGTAATGTGAACGGAGGAACGACGGTCACCGCGCCCGCTTTACCGGGAGGAGGAGTGACGGAGGTGGGCGATTTACGGGATCCCGTTGTCCACGCGATCGAGTGTGAACTGGAAGCAGGGAAAGAGGCAGCCGCCAATCCACCGTTGGTCCCGTTGGCGAATCCGAGTTTGGCCAATGTAGGACCCATGAAAACCGGAAGCTTAGAAGAACCTGCCACTGAAGAAGAAGACGAGGAAGATGAGGAGAAAGCAGTGGCGACGTCACCCGATGGCCACTTTCTCAAATTTGAGGAAGAAATCGGCCGCGGGAGTTTCAAAACGGTCTACCGCGGATTGGATACACAAACGGGCGTCTCGGTGGCTTGGTGCGAGTTGCAAGTAGGTTGATTTACGCTTTTTCTTCTTTTTTTTAAGACGGAACTCCTTTACCAATCTTCCACTTTGCTACTGAAAAGTAGATCAGTGGCAAGACCGATCAGGTTTTAAGTTATGTCAGGCCTAAAGCATGTATTCGTGGCGAATGGTGTGAATAGGAAGGTAAATATTTATTTAACGTTGTACGGATGGTTGGGGGGATCACGCAGTCGTAGATAAAGCTGTTAATTCGGAAGAAAATGTTTTTTAAACATAAAGCAGAACTCCAGTAAGATTACAGTATTCGTTCTATTATACTAGTATGATGGCTGGACAATTGTAAAATCACTGAGTATCCTTTTTATATTATTTAAAAATCGGGAACGGCAGATGCGCGAGCGGTGTCTCATTCCAGCGCCTTCCGAACGTTTGAGCAAGCCGCAGAAAGGCGTCTTACCAGTAGCGTGGGACGTTAACATGGGTCGGTCCCGTTTTTTCTAAGTGGACTGTATAGCAGAGGAGCAAACGACCACAGCCAATGGTCTTATGCTAACGGCATGGCACAGGGCAACAATGAAAGTTCCCATTACCGGGCTTTGCTGCTGGTCACGGAACGTTCGAAAAAGGAAGTACGACACTGCTCACGCACTTGTCGTGGCGTTAGCCATAGGGACGTTTTTCGGTAGAATCTCGCGATAACGGACCCTCGTAAGCAACAAGCAGCTATTGTTGAGGAGTCAAGAGGTCCCGAGTTGTGTTAATGAGCAGAAAAAGCATTCGATGTAACGAACTACCGATATAGCGGACATTTTGTCTCCCAAGGAGGTTCCTTACAGCTAGTTTCTTGTGCATTTTACAAAAATTCAGTAACTGCGATATTACAGACACGAAAGTCTTTCAAATAGTAATCTCCCGGTTTTACGGACTAAATAAGGGTGTCCGTAGTTTCGCTAATCAACGTTAAGCTATTGTTTTCAGAAACAGAATAGTTTCCTAAGTTCCAAACCCTTGCGAGTTGAAGGAGTCGCATTGGTTGTTGAAGGTTGATGGAGAACAATGAACAATTTTCTTTTCCAAGATTTTCCTAAGCTGCAACCTTTCCGAATTATTCGTTGTTGAGAAACAGTGACTTCTAAGCGCTACAAGCATACAAAAAAAAATCTGAGTCCCCGGTGGGCAAATTCATTATTGGGCAACAATGAATACCTCCCGAGCCCAGTTGTCTATGCATTTATATGTTAGAGGTGACTCCACTAAGTTTGTTTAGGGGAGCTTGGGGACCTTGGTGTTGAAAGCGATTTCGTATAAAAAACGTTGTGTGTGCTGTTGTTTCATGTGTGTATGATTACTACAGCGGCCTTGCAGGAAGGCTTCCTTAAAGCTGAGAGTGCGCACCCATGCATTATATGCCTAAAAGCTGATCCCCAAACCTTCATCATCCCACAACCGGTTGGTCGCAAAGGACAGGGGCCCAGTCTGTGGGGATCTTATTAATATTTTCATAGTAGATGACCTTGGCAGGCTCCCTATATGGTTAAGCAAAAGAAGGCCAGTCTCGCCTTTACACCCAGAGATGAGCTGGCAAATTCTCCAGTGGGGAAATTTAAGTCATAAAAGAGTCAAAAAGTAAATAAACAAATGGCGAAATTCTCGTGTATTTATGCACCTTCTGCTCTTCGCGGAAGTTGCATTTGTGTCTGTTTTAACTTTCCTATTTTTTCTTCGCGCTGTTATCTAATCTTCTGCAAAAAGCGTTTAAAGTTATTTCCTTTTCTTTTTCACGGAGAGAGGAAGAATGCGTTAGAAAAGTGTTGGAAAGTATGTAGATAGCGTCCTTGGCGTCGTGAGGATGCGGCGCCTGGCAATGACGTTCCACGACAACTAGTTCTTTGCGTGCTGTTGGCGCCAACAGAAAAACACAGGAATAAACATTGGGCGACGCAGAAAAACGGTGGAATATTGTTTCTCTAGAGACTGACAGGCACAAGTTCCGAAACTTTACGCCAAGGCCAGAAGGGCGCAAAGAGGCTCCTTTTTTCTCCTTTTTTTTTCATGTCAAGAATTTTGACTGGCGCGTCTTGGAAATCAAGGTTAACCTTAGAGCTAGAGTCTTGGCAGTCTTAGCGGTTTCCTGTTGTATGAGGTTCGGTCTCTGACGTAGATCTGCCATTCTTGCCTTGAAGACCTCGTTGTACGATGGAGTCGATTGTCTTCACTTAACGACGGAGTATCGGTTATACGACTGACGATGTAAAAGCTACGTACGAACGATAGGGAACGCTAGAGAAAGGCGTTTTAGATTTGAACGCCTCCTAAGGTTTAAGAGGTCGACATATTTAAATTGATTGTCGAGTAACAGATTAACGGATTTCTTTTTGGGACGAGATTTAACCTTTTTATGGAAACTTCGAAGAAAAGGGTAGATTCGGGTTAAAATGGGTAGGTTTTGACTAGTTTTTCATTTTAGTCTTTTCTTTAAAAAAGCGTTTTTGTTGTATGTGATATTCTTTTAATAGAATCAGAGGCTTATAGAGTTACAGATTACTTTTGGAGAATTTTTTTAGTGGAATATTTGAAGTCTTGAGTGGCGTTGGGTTATTTTCAACAGTTGCATGATGAAATTTCGAAAATCGTTTCAGCGTTTTTTTTAAGAAAAAAACGTAATTGCATTTGCTGTACCCTTTATCGATTTTTGCGAGGTACAGATCAGCAGAATAGCAGATCTTCTTTTGATAGATCTTACAGGTATTTTGAGGGATTACCATTTTGATTGCAAATACGGTCTAGCGTCGCCATTGATCATTTTCGTTGTTACTCTGCGAAGATTTGGAATAATTCCCCTTGAAATTTGGGAGTGTTTTTGGGGAAAAAGTGAACATTTTGCACGAATTGTGGAAGAGTCCCGTGTTACATAAATGTGCAGCAAAGGTTTTCGGTAGAACGAAATTCGGAAATACCGGACGCTTTCTGTCCTTGAAGGGGTTCGTTATAGCGAGATTTTACTGTACCGTTTTCGTGTTCTTTTTCCGTCGCAGGGAGAAGAGGGTAGCCTCTTTTTGAGATTTTGAGCGAAAAAAAGGGGAAGAGTCGTTAAAAAGAATTAGACGGGGATCATTCTCTCCCTCAGAAATAACAATCTCAAGGATTAGTGTGACTTGTCTCAAAATAAATGAGTTGGCGAGAACAACTAGCCCCGTAAAGTCCGCCAACGATTTTTCTCACCTTCTTGGCAAGAACACACTTTTTCTTTTTAAGAGAAAGAAACTTCAGTGCGGGGACCTGAAGCAGCGCTAGGGAGATAAAAATCCACGTTAAGCAGATTATTTTGTTAGAAAGTCTCACATTTTTTTCTTTTTTTTTCTTCAGGGAAAATAAGAAGGCGACGAAGTGGCGCCAGTTTTTAACTGTTTTGTCCAGCAGGGAGAGCGAAACCGTTACGCGTAATTCGGTCCGCGAAATAAGAGATGCTGTCTTTTTTATATTTAGGTGGCGATTTTTTTTCTCCCGGGGCGTTTGTGACCTTCAGAAAGAAACCTGTGGCAAGTGAAAACCTTGCAAAGATTCAATTTGCAAAGTGTCTTGCGTTTCTGAAGGTGTCACGTGACAGGGGCGACTCATGGCGCCGTGACGGTTGAATTCTCCTTGAAAAGGAAGGCGTCAATAGAAAAATGAGAAAATAAGACTTGTAAGAAAAAAAAAGTGTAAAGTACAATAGAGCACGTGGATTAGTCGGTGGACTGTGTTTGGGAAATCGTAGAAGTGTCATAAGGTAATTTCGTAGTTTTTTAAAGTTACGGGTCGGGTTTGTTTCTTTGGCGCTTTTTTCGAGTGCATTGTGCTCGCTTTCGAACTGGATAACCTAAGGTGGTGCGTTTTGGCGCCGGTCCTAAATACTCTCCCATTACTTTTTTTTCTCGCTTTTTCTCCGAGTCAAAGATTAAGAATGTTAAAAGCTTCACTACGTGCTGGGGAAAAGGTTCAGTCGTTGATTAGACCTTGGAAAGAAATGGAAGATTATATATTTTTTTCCCACCAGAAGCTACTCGCGTCACCGAAAGAAGATCCATGTCAAGAAATCATGTAAAGTATGTAAGAAGAGGCTTTTGGGCTGCAAGCCAAAAACGGGTTACGTGGAGTTTCCCGTTTTTTGTGGTAATAATACGGTTCAGTTGTGGAAGACAGTCCAAATTTGTTTTTGGCTTGTGAACTTGAACGGAAGATATGACGGGTAGGTTCAGAATTGAGTGAGGATTTCTGAAATTTCATAGAAACGAGGTTTTATTAGATTACTTACTGTAAATAAGAGAAGTTTCGTTGTAAGCAAAAAAAAGTGTGGAAATTATATCGTTTCACTTCGAAACTGTGTTTTTTTTAGTCTTAAGTTCTGCCGTTGATCCCGGAACAACTGATGACCTAAGTTTGGAAGTGTATTGTACTGGAAGTGAGGGGAATTTCCGAGACATGTAGTCGGAGGTATGTAAGGTCGTGAAGTAAAACGAACTTTAGTGGCTATTGTGCGTTCTTGGGGGGAAAATAGAACAGATTACACTTGAAGTGCGCTTGCAGCAAGCGGTAGGAACATGGAAGAACGTGTTTTGTCGGATTAGAGGGTCTCGTGGAGTCTAGTGCATTCCTGAGACGCCCACTAGCACATGCCACTGTTCAGATTTCTTTCGGGTTACGAAATTCATTGTTAGTTTGAGGCGCAGTCAATTTAGATTGAGAGTCTTGGGCATGGCCGAACAGGCCGGAGCAAGCACAGTTCGTCCCGTCACTCTATCAGTAACATGGTCCGTCAAGTGGAAGGGGACTTGGAACACGTCGAAGCGAGCCGGAGCAAGCACAGTTCGTCTGGCCACTTTATCAGTAACATTCGTGGCCACGAGTTGGAACCAAAGCCGTAGCCTGGGGTTTTAACCCTGCCCCCTTGATTTGTTTGTACAGTATACTAAGTCGAAAATGAGAGAGCCCAAAAGTCAAGAAGAAGTTTATACATCCCCCCACCCCCGAACCAAAATCCTGGGTACAGCCCTGGAAGGAATCCTGGGTATGCCAAAGCAAACCTGAGCAAGCTCAGTTCCTCCGGTCACACTCTGAACAGCGTTAGCCGTCAAGTCAAGGTCTCCCTATATTCATTTTCCTCACTTTGGTATGGGTTTCTCTCAAACTAAACTTGAGTTCTGTTGAATTGCTAGAAGCGAGATTTTGCCTTACGCGGACCCACATGTAAGAGACCCAAGCAAAACGTCTTTTACATCCGAGTCTCTTTCACCTCTGATACTTTTGTTTTACCGCTTCCTAGTCACACTACCTTTGTAAATGTCTCTTACAAACGGGTCTTTCTTACATCCGGGCTCGACTATAAAAGTCCTTTTTCTGGCGTAGCTCAGCCCTGGTACTAGATCGCTGCAAGGTGTATCCCACATTTTCTTTTCCCATCCTAACGCTGTTACACAGTGGATAAGGAAAATTCGACTAAAATTCCAACTTCAGAACTTGTTTGTCAGTTGTACTTTGCAAAAAGCAGGTCGTGAGTGTTGCATTTAAAACCCCAGTAGCCCGTAACACTCACCCAGTTCAATGTGCTAATTCACTTGCCCAAATTGCCTCAACTCTTCAACGTGTCCCAACGCTTCCTTTTGCCTAAAACCCGCTTTAGAATTGCAATTTGTAGAACTATTTCCTTTCGGTGGGGAAACTGTCGAGCTCGTATTCCCTAGAGAAACAGTGGTCAAGAGTGTGACGTCCCTATGCTCATACGAGTTCCATAACACCAACTTTTTAATTAGAACCCATAACTTTCCCAAATTACGGTACTAGAGCCATAGGGATATTATAATCATTACGTTCCCAAATAATCTAATGGTTCGTTTACAATCACCATATTATTACAATCATCATGATATTACGATAAGTACATTCCCGGATAATCTGATGGTTCATTTACAATCACCATGCCCTGCACTAACGAAAATCATTACCCTTTAAAATACTAAGAAAACTATTAAAGAGTTTGGGGCGTTGGATGGTAGAAGCACACGGAAACCGGAAAAGTCCAAGTTCAAGAATAAATTGTTTGATTTTCTTCAAACTTCGTGTGGCTTCGCTAGAAAGTTTCGGGACCATTCGCTCACTGCTATGTTTGGCCCACAAGGTGTGTGGGGGGGGGGGGGACGTGTTCAAGCTAAATAGAACCCTTCTTGAAAACTTTTCTATAACCATTCGCGCTAATGACTCTAGGGGAAGAGAAGTGCTAGAATTCCCTAAAGTAATGTGATGCGTTGCATATTGAGACACGCGCACGCCAAGAAAGAAAAAAGAACTACCGAGTCTTCTACGTATTCGCTTTTTCCCTTTTTGTGTCAGCGGAAACCTTCGATTGCTCATCACGTGGACAGGCCCAGACAATTGAGAAACCAGGAAACAATAGGGTCTAGAAGCTCTATCGACGTGGTTTTTAATTAATGAAGCACATTTCCTTTCAACAGTCGTACTTTTTCCCGCATTTTTTGCTCGTCCGGGAAGTCATTGCTATAAAGGCGCTAATCGTGACGTCACACATCAGGGCCGGATTTGGGCCCTTCGCATTAAAAGGATTTAAGCCCAACGGAGGCTTGTCGTAAAGCCTTGCGTAAAACGTGACAAAAAATGGCAATAGTTGGGAATTAGCTTAGGAAACTGCGTTGTTGTTACTGTTGATGCAAGGGAGGAAGTCGAAGTGATTGGTTAATCTGTGTAGTTATCAGGAAAAGGGAGATAACAAAAGCGTCTGGAATGCGTTGTGGAAGTAAGGCAAACCTCTTTTTTGGATTTGGCGTATTCAGTCGAGAGCTTTTGGCTCCCATATGCTCCCCACCAGGTCGTAAAATAGAAAATAAAATAAAACAAGACCTTGCCCTTACGCTCCCTTATGTGTATGGTTTGCCCGCCAGTCCTATCTATCCTTGAACATATTTGCATCACAAACCTTTTTGTTATGTGATTTTTGCCCCTTTTTGAGAGTGCTGATACGTTAATAGAACCCCCCTCCCCCCAAAAAAAGTAAATAAATGAAAATAAATAAGAAAAGAAAGAAAGAAAATGTCCCCACTTCGACTAGACGAATGGGATCTTATCTGGTTTTCGGGAGCTCAATGCCAGGCTTTATATGCATTGGGGAAAAAAAATGGTGAAAACTAGCAAGTACAGTTTGATTAGCCTCGTTAAACCCGGCACAAGGTTAAATGAGAATGTTTGGATTGTCACGTGGCCTTGTTAGCTTTCCCTGTCATTCTCGCTGGTAGTGACTCAAATTCCCGTCCTAATTGGCGTGTTTGTCTACGCTTGATTTCTTGCTCGGAATGTGTCCTTCATTGCATCTGCGTCAACAGAGACATAAAAAATAATAAAATAAAATAAAGTAAACATGCCTGAACCGGAAGTGTTGTGGGATCGTCGGGAGCTTGCTTGTAAGTAATTCTAAAGGAAGGGCAGATTGGAGACTGATTAGAATTTGGGCTTCAGTTTTTTTTTTGGTGGGGGGGAGGGAGTAATAGTTAAGATTTTGAGCAAAAAAAGAGTTTGGGTATGAATGGGAGTTGTTGTTGAACTGCGCAATAAGTTATCAAAGTCAAGGTGGCTTAATGGGATTTCTTTCATCATTTTCGAGGTCGTCACACCGATGCGTGATGAAGCCGACACGTGGGACGCTGTGCCGCCCCCTGGGTAGCTTATCAGATCGGTGTTGTTTTGATTTATGGCACGCTAAGAAGGCGAAATTAGCTAATTATCTGGCACGGTACGTCGCATTTTTTAGCGGAATTTTTCAAAGTGAGAGTTAATACAGTTTTTAGAAATGATTATTGACAGGAAAAAGGTGGGCGGGAGAGACTGTTACAGAGAGAAAAGGCGAGGGGGATGAAGAGTTCAAATAAGACGAGTCTGTTTAGGTATTGATCTAGTGACGTCACGCCAGGTCTTGGCCTTCTTCGCCGTTGCCGCGGTGCGACAGAGGTAACGTGCAGTACTCGGGACAGAAATTCGATCCGAGCTAACTCGGGTCCTATGGGGCATGTTCTATATTTGGTTCACTTTCACACCTCTAGAGGCGGTAGCGGTATGACCGCCATGTTTAGACACTTTTTATTATTTTACGCGCGAAGGGCAGAAGTTTTTTGGGGGGACATAGTTTGAAACGTATTTTAAAAGAGTTTAAAGTACGTAGTTACGCTTTCGTATAATTGAAATCCAGTTGCTTTCGAATCATTTGAATTAATTTGAATCGAATTAGTTTCAAATCATATGAATTAAAAGACGGGAATTTTTAATATTATTAACTTCACGTAATTCTAGCCTTGTTAACTCCATATCGATCGCTTTGGTTGGAGTTAGACATCTCTTGAAGTTGCCAAGGTCTAATTCGTATCCAATCGTATTGACCAATCGAGCCCAACAGTGAAAGTTCCCATCCCGCAATGGGAACATTCATTGTTACCCAATGCCATATGCTCCGTGTAGGAGCGTTTGCTTGAGTCCTTTTTTATTGATATTTTGCGTGCTTTTTTGGGGGTGAGTACTCCAGTTTACGTATGCGTTCTCGCGGACCCCAGATTTCGCATACGAAAGTGGGAGGGGTGAAATTTGGTTTAGGGAATGCGTTTACCTACATGGAAGAGTAAAGAAAAGGCAGAAGGAAAGGTTTGAGGAGCGACAGACGAAGAAACGCAGAAAAAGGTCTCGGGAAGGTTGTTGATATATTTACATAGGATTTTAGTGAAAAGCTTTGACACAGTTTAGCTGAATATGGGATCCAAGGTCCAACAACGGGACAGAAGATGGATGACAGCTCACGAGGTTTCTACGGGTTTTTGGTCGCCCTGTCCCCGAAAGTCCCGTTTTATCTCGGGGTATTTGTTACGTTTTGGTCCAAGCTTACGATGAACTGTGTCACCCGAATTAATGTTAGAGCTACTTTCGGAGTGGTTCTGTTGAGAGTTGTCCTAACTAGTTGAGGCAAATTGATCTATGGGATTTTCCTCTCGTAAGGATGGGTTATTTATTATTGTCAACTGTGAATTGGTAGCGTTTATTATGGTGTTTGTATTGGGGTAGCGTTTCTTAGATCGTTGGAAAAGAATTTAAATGGAGATCGTGGTGTTGAGACTTGGATAAAGTTTTGGAGCCTTCAGCGTTATCTTATCCTTGAAAATTAAGTACTGCAGGTCGTAAATTGGAGATCTGGCTTGACGTAGGAGGGGAGGAACCAAAAAATGCGCAAATTGGGATTTCGTGGAGGAGTCTAATCTCTCTTGCTGAGGTTAAGGGGTAAAATTTATTAAAAGTTTTAAAGTTGTAGAGATTTAAGGGAAAAGGTTAGAGTTGAGTTGTGTAGATATTAATAACTACTTTGAGCACTTAAAGAGTCAATTTTCCTTGAGTTAGTTGAGTTTAATTACTTCAGTATTTTGAATTTGTATTATATACAGATACAGTACAATAATATGTGTATTAATGTAATGTACAATATACGGAAATATTGTACAGTTATATAGATAAATAGCGTTAAATAGCAAAAATAGCAAAATAGGAAAGTATTCAGTGAACTGGGTTACTTGCTGGAGGGAAAATGAGGAATTTTCTAACATTCTCGGCGTTTCCACCATAAATAAACAGAAATGGTTGCTAGGCAGATTTTTATAGGATGTAAACAGTCGTAAATAAGCACTATAATGGAAACTCGGGGTTAATGAGGCCATTTTTGGCTGAAGAAAATGGGTTTAATTTGAACTACGATGGGAACTCGATTTATAAAGGACTTGGGAAGTGTTGTGTTTTTTTTCTTGTTTCGATAAAATTGGAAGTGGCACATTGTTTGCTCGTTTCCGACTGGACTGACGAGTAGCATTGGTGTTCGTTATCAAGGCTTGTGGGGAGAATTCTAATTAATGCAGAGAAACCGGACAACTGCTTCGGATTAAAGGAAACAGATATTTTTAAAAATAAGGAAATATAAAAAATAAGAAAATATGTAAGACATTAGAAAATATTAAAAGAGTAAGAAAGTATTTTTTTAGAAAAGTAAGAAAACATAAAAAATAAGAAAATAGTAAAAAAAAGAAGTTTAAAAAATAGAAAATAATGCCCAAACAATAATAAAATAGTAAAAGTACTTCGTGACATTTCTATTTCCTTCATTTTCATTCTTTCACATTAGTTTAGCATTGACTTTCAAGTAAGGCATTGACTTGGCGTGGCTCGTAACGTTGACGTTAACAAGGTTAAATTGGCGTATTTCATTAGAAACGTAATCGATCGATATATTGAATATACGGCGATAATATTGATAATGTATTCATAATGAAGGAGGAAAGTAATATAAAAGTTTAGTGATGGTTGTTTTTCGATTCGTCCGTGTAGCAAAATCGTAGAATCATCAACGTCTTTTCAACCAAATTAAAGTAAAGAAAGTAATGGACTATCGAAACTCGTCCCATCTTATGAAGTAGCAAGTAGAGACACACCTAATAAACTGAAATTGAAAACCCTTCAGTCACAAACAGTAGCGTATCCAGGATTTCATTTCGGGGGGGGGGGGTTAATATGCAATTTTTTGGACACTGTCATTTCCCTATCTTCCCCATTATAAAATCAAAATTTCGGAGGGGGGGTTAAAACCCCCTAACCCCCCTGGATACAGGGGTGGTCACAAGGCAAACTTCAGCTGTAACGTACAGAAATCTGAGAAATTTTTCCGAGGCGATATATAAAACTTTTCTCCCAGTAAAAGGGTAACACAATGCTACTGGTGGGGAAACGTTAGTCCATTTGTTGGTACGGCAGAATATTTTTTTCTTTATACCCTTTTTTTAACACGTGCCATATATGTGCCGTATCCCAAGCGTGATGCCGATTTCAGTACAGGAAGCATTCCGTATGTGACATACCTCACGAACTCATTTCCTTTCCTTTTTTAAAACTAAACAGAAGCTTAATGAAAAAAAAAACAACGAATCGTTTAGCACGTACAGTACAGTATTCAGCATAATAAGCGATCCCAGTGAACTTGTGCATAGGATTTTTATTTCAACGAATTTTGGATCACTATCGATCATTTACCAACGCATCTTGATCTGATTCGATGAAAACAAGCAAATTTTAAACAAAACCAGATACAAACTGATAAAATAAGAATACCCTAGATCAGATTACACAAAAAAAGTGATTCGTGTGGAAAATTATATGATACCCAAAGGACAGAAAAGTGATAATAATAATGTTATTAATGGTGAAGTAAGCAAATGTATCGATATAGAAGTACAAGCTTACCTATATCTCAGACTGCAATAGGGATTTAGAACCGTTGCAGCCAATGAAACAACTAACAGATCATGGCTGACTGGATCGGAATTTCTACAGATAAAACTCGGTCTGATTCTAGCATATTTTCAAGCGACTGCCGAACCCACCCAGTTGAATATTGGTTATTTGGATAAACCGCATAATTGAGTGAAAAGTTGACGGCCCCATTTTAAGCCCATTCAATGCAATGTAAACGTAAAGCAAAACCAGATACTTGAAGAAAACGCATATTTGAATATTGTTCGTCCGGTCCCGAGCTTGTTCAGTTAAGCGGGTTGCACTGTAATGCAGATCCTGTCACTTGATCGGATCAGGTGGGATCTCTTGGAAAGTTCTAGAACACTTAATCAGCTTACGTGGTAAAAGACAGTTCAGAGAGTAACGATGCTTCCGTGAAGCGAACTTCATTGTTGCATTTAGTACAGGCTTAGTAAACAGCTAAATGAACGAACCAGGAAACAGTTCCAGCTCTAAGCCCATGAGTAACAACGAAATTTTGTACATCGCGGGAGCTGCGTAGTGGCTTTTCGAACACAGTCGCATAGGTACACTGCTTACGTACTTACCGTGTACTTAGAATTACAGCAATTTCCTTGATAGGAGTAAGGACAATTTTCTTGATTTTTTTTATCTCAATGAATACTGTACAGTACCTGTCAAGTGTATTGATATGAAAAGTAGGCCTCGTCATAGTGCACAGTACAATCTCGCTGTAAGGAATCTTCTCAGGGACTGACAAAAGTTCGATATATCCGAAGTTCGTTATATTAGACGAATCGTCCGCAATGTTACAATACCCGGACCTTTTGTCGCCCCCCCTTCTCCTCCCCTTATAGCCGAACCTTTGCTTCCCTATAGCCGACAGTTCGTTCTGAAATGGTTCGTTATAGCGAGATTCCGCTGTAAACTCAACTTACGTGGCAAACGATAAGTTAGCCTTCCGCAGCGCGTCTGTGGTGTGATCTTCGTTATTGTTTATACGTGGCGTGAGCTAGTACAAATGGTTATGCTGCTCCCGCAATGGTAACTTTCATTGTTGCCTAGTCCAGTACGTGTTGCCATTACCCGTTGTCGACTGTTAAACATAAAAAGGGTAGAAATTATTGCCAGGGGATTTCCTTTTTATTTTTGTTCACAATTCAGGGCAAAACTTGTCTATTTTTTCCGTTTCTTTTTCCCTGTTGCATTCCAAAAGTTTCGCAACCCTTAACATGCTGCATTTTAGGGAAGTGTGCACAATGAAAAGACCAGTTTGTCATACTTTTTTGTTACTTTGCGAGAATATAATACGAAAATGAAAGGAAAGGAGTTCTTCTGTGAAATTGTTAATTAAACGTCTTTGAGAAAAACGTTACTCTTGGGTAGCTTTTATTTCAGTGTCAGGACTCGTTTGTCTTTCTTTTAGCAACATTGGGTGACTTTTTGGATGGTGTGCCAACTCGGAAGCAAAGACAACAAACATCAAGAGAAATAAAAGCGCTGCGATTAGTAAACTTACAAGAGTTGGGGTGACGTGTGAAACATTGAGCGGAAGATGTTCAGTTTTCTTACCCTTGAAGGAAATTGCGCTCCAAAACGTGCGTGCTTGTTCTTAGATTTGTAGCATAATCGTGGTTTTCACATTGTGGGGCAACACATGGGCTGAAATCATTAAGTGGTTTGGCGTGAGCGTCGTTCAGACCCTCCAAATCCGTGTAGGAGAGAGAAAGGTGCAGGGCAGGTCACCTTTAGCCGATTTTCAGTGGAGGGCGATGGATGACGTGCATCCAATACATTTGGTTGACATGGTAACCCTAGATTTGGCAAGAACCAAAAATACTCACGCGGTTGCAACCAAGGAACCAGCCATGCATGCTAATTCGGGTGCGAGCGTGGGAAATCAAGAGTTGACGTACGGGAGCGTATTAGATGTGCCATTAATGTAATGCAAGTTTGGAATGAAGTCCTTGCAATTCTCAAAGAAAACACAACGGAAATTCATACATTGCTTTTCAATTTATAGATTATTACTTTTCTTTTTCTTTTTTATTTAATATCGTGTGTTGGTTGTTGTTTTTTAGTGCATTTTTATTCTACTTTATTTCTGAGTTTTTTTATTTCTTGAGTAGCATTATTTTATTACCTTATTGTCGTATTTTTGGCTTTTTTAGTGTTATAGTTTTCTTGGATTTGTGCAATTTCTTGTATTGTATATTGCTATTTTTATATTACTTACGTTTTGTAGTTTTTTGTGTGTATTTCAGCTACTTATGCATTATTATTTTTATTGTAGATTTTTTGTTATTTTGTTGTGTGTTGCTATTCTATTATTTGTTTTTTAGTTCAGTGACTATTTGAATACGTTCATTCTATTGATTATTATCGGATTTTTGGTACCGTTGGAACACTTTTATGTATTAACATCTTTTCGTTTCTGAATTTTGTCGTGTTTTTTGTACTTTCATGGTATTAATACTTTTATTGCTTTTTATTTGTTTCCTAGGAGAAAAAATTGAACAAATATGAGCGGCAGAGGTTCCGTGAAGAAGCTGAGATGTTGAAAGGGTTACAGCATCCTAATATCGTCCGTTTTTACGACTATTGGGAGGTAACGCTCACCAAACGCAAATATATCGTTTTAGTTACGGAGCTGATGACGTCAGGCACCCTGAAAACGTAACCGACTCTTTGAGTATAAAGTATTGTTCCATAACCTAACTGGATTTTTCTTTTGCTCCCTGGTCAATTTTATTTTGCGGGCTTGGGACGCAATCTAAAGGTACCTGCGCCGTTTCAAGAAGATTAACATGAAGGTCCTCAAATCGTGGTGCCGCCAAATTTTGAAAGGCTTGTACTTTCTGCATTCCCGGACGCCGTCCATTATCCATCGCGACTTGAAGTGCGACAATATTTTCATCACAGGCACCACCGGATGTGTCAAGATTGGCGACTTGGGACTGGCGACGTTGAAGAACCGGTCGTTTGCCAAATCTGTCATTGGTAAGAGTTCCTTAAAAGAGAATAAAGTGTCACTTGAAGGGGGTGACGCGACTTTTATTACTAAATGTCGCATTTTGTGTGTTTTTCTTGCGTGGCTGATTTCTTTTCTTTGGGGTTACTTCATTGGCTTGACTTCTGCGTGAAAAGGAACGCCGGAATTCATGGCCCCGGAAATGTATGAAGAGCATTATGACGAAAGTGTGGACGTGTACGCGTTTGGAATGTGCATGTTGGAAATGGCCACATCCGAGTACCCGTATAGCGAATGTACTGGCCCGGCGCAAATTTACAAAAAAGTGATCACGGTAAGTTTAAACCTTTGGCAATAATTTGGCTCTGTTTTACGCAATTTGCAGAAGAGAAGTCACATAGTTGGAATAGTTGGAAAAGGAGTGATAAACGTACTATAAATGAAAGTACTATGTTCAGTGAGTGAAGTGTTCGCGTAAACCGAGGTTGCAACGAGTGTACTTGTTCCGTAATACGTAAACTTGGTATTTCTTCGGTGTACGCGAATTGTTAAAGTAAATTCTCACTGAATTTTCGAGGGAAATTTGATAAGCGTTCGAAGTGTCGAAGTTATTTTGGATTCGAAGCATTAGGAAAGATCCGATCCTAGCACACAGTCGAGGTATCGCCGATCCGATAAGGTCAAATGACTGGGCGTGTTACAGACAAAAGTAAAAGTCGCTATAATGAACGTTCTGGGAATATGTCGTTCAGTATGTTGAATACTTGCTCGGTACGTTTGCATAAGAACCTGTCGGTTTACTGACTGCCTGTAGTTCGTTATAGCGAAATTTTACTGTACCAGCGTATTTCTGGTGACGAATTCTTGCATAACGTAAACCTCGCTTAACGAAGGAAGTTTGGTGACGAAAATGGTGAGTCAGAGGATCAAACTTTCGATACATGCGCGCAGTGTGTTGTTGACTTGATGGGAAGTTGCGCAAAGTATCATGAAAGGTGCGGCGAGCAACATTTTTTTTTATTTTGTAAAAAAAAATACATCTCTACATTTGTTTAAAAAATCTGATTTTTCTTAAGTTGGTAGTGAAAATTTCTACTGAAAGAAATTAAAAAAGATATTAAAGAAAGCAAAAAAAGTCCGTGAAAATGTACAGAGAAAAAACTCAAAGCTTTTTATATTTACTCTAGGATTTTACTAGATTTAATTTCAGAATAATTTGATTCTAGAGCTGTTCAGATTACTGTTTAGTTTTGCTCCATATAAGAATGAATATTTGAATAATTATTATCTATTTCAGTCCTTTCGGGAATTTAGATATAAATGTTCCTTATTTTAACAAAGTGTGAATTCTTACGTGTGGAATAATATCTTTTTCGAGTAAATTTCCTGTTTTGCGATGAAGCAAGTGCTGTATAGGCCTGTCTACTCAAAACCGGGTGCGAAAGACACATATACACGCGAGAACCGCTTTAAAGAATGTTATGTTATGCACAGACATTATCTCACATAAAGTCAGCAGCATAACTGCATGCGTGAGTAAGACCCACTTTTAAGAGGAATCCCGTGGATAAAAGCGGCGAACTTTTGCTTTTTTTCCAAGAGATTTTCACTGTCATCCACGTTTATCTTCAGTTTAACGCGATATTGTTTAGCTTTTTTCCTTGCGTTCATTTTTTACTTTAATTTCCTTGTTTTGACTCATTTTCGCGGTTTTCTATTTACAGTAGAATGTTCACTAGATAATTAATCATAATTCTATATCATGGTAAAGTATAAGAAACAAAAGAAAATTATAAAAATATAAGAATTAAGATATAAACAATAAAGGTAAGAGTACATAAGAAATACATGACTAGGCATTTATCTGTTTAATTTCGAATTTTAATTTAACGTTTTTTTGTATTTTTTTAATAAATTGTGTATTTATTTAAACGAAACAATGATTTCTTAATGAAGTTGGTTTATTTCTTTAGTCTTACGTTATTTGTGCTTTATCATTCTGTTCACTTTTACGCGTTTATAGTATTTGTTTCTCTCGTGTCCTCTATGCGGTCTTTGTGGTTTCATCTGGAATTTTTTTGTTGGTTGTTTCAGGGTATCCGGCCGCAGAGTTTTGAGAAAGTGGAGAACCAAGAAATCAAAGAAATAATTGATTGTTGCATCCGACTGAAGAAAGAAGAACGGTAAGAGAATGAGAACGTGTGCATAAGAACCTTGGCAGCCCTGATAAGAGAAACAAAAGTAAGGGTTGGGGGCAGATAGTGTGGGTAGGAGAAAATAGAACAGTGAACTTGAGAGACAATCTGGGCTATGAATGAATGACACAGTGACGTGGGGATTTTTTTCTCTCCGTTTCTCTTTTACGGTTTATTTGGAGTATTTCATGCGTGTTGTGTTTTGTATGCAGGCCCAGCGTGAAAGAGTTGTTGACCCATGAATTCTTCGCCGAAGATACTGGTCTGAAAGTGGAGGTAGTGCACCGAGAGGAAGCTGTGACCTCGAAAACCGAACGAATCCAATTCCGCCTCCGTGTCCTTGATCCCAAGAAGCGCAAGGACAAGCACAAAGAGAACGAGGCCATTCAGTTCGAGTTCCATGTGCATAATGACGATGCGGATGAGTTGGCCCATGGCATGGTAAAAAGAAACGAATTTTTATTACACATTTTATTTTCCATTTCCTATACGTAAGTATAAGCTGTCAAGCCCCACCTTTTGCCGTTATCGTGCATAAATTGTGGCGTCACAAGGCCCGATTAGGAAACCAATTAAGGAAGGATTAACGGAGAAAAGCTCCCAACTCATTATAAGTTTTAAAGCTGTAATTGGTAAAAAAACGAACTACTCTAGATTAACGTAAGGGCAGCGCTAATTTTGATTTAAAAGACTTCACGGGCGTAAAAGTACGGCTTCCTTCAGGGTGGGTTGAGTCCGACCTACCAAGTTACCCCAAAACTTTGTGATCTTTCCGAGGTAACTTTTGAAGTCGGAAATACCCTGCATCGCATACCGCGTAAGTCGAGGTCCTTTGTGGAGGACTAGGTTAGCTGAGACCAGAGATGGTACGAGACCGACTTTTCTCGAGACCGAGAAAAGACCGAGACCGGTCGTAAGTTTTCGAGACCGAGACAAGACCGAGACCGCAGCTTTCGAGACCAAGACCAAGACGAGATCGACAAAAAAATTCCGAGACCAAAGACCGGTCTCGAGACCAAGACCTGTCTTGACTTTTGTTGTAAAAGATTGGCATTTGTTATAAAAGAAGATAATTCAATAAGAGACTAATTATTTATTTACAAAATAATCCACGCATGTTTGCTTTGCACAA
>JAHZNP010001300.1:0-21973 GCA_020615345.1 Triops cancriformis
ACGAACTTTCGCTTCGTACGGTGGACACAGACTTGTTAGAGGGGCAGGCTAAACGTCGATGTGATATAAATACTGTATACATTATGTTTTTCACATATATTGAAGTCACAGTAATTAGATTGTATATGTTATGTTAGAAATATAGTATTACTGTCTTCCTCTTTTGTTTGCGTTACAAAGATTTTTATTAACTTTAACCCCCAAACCAGAATTTTGGTGTGGTACAGGGCTGTAACCCCCCCCCCCCCCCCGAACCAAAATCCTGGATACGGGCCTGTATACAGTACTTGAGGATTCTTGGTAATACCCGAAGTAGCTGAGCGACTTTTCGGGAATTTTGGGTCTGTGGTATAGCCTGTGGCTTGCGTGCTCGGCAACGAAAGGTTTTGGCTTGTCGGAACGTTGCTCCCATTGGCGCTACGTTGCGTAGAACACGTGCAACGTCGTAAACTGGTTATAAATCTTTTTATTATCGATTTAAAAAGCCAAACATTGACAATAGTCACTTACAGTGGGAAAGAAAATAAAAGAATATTCGAGGAAAAAAAGATTCATTTCGTGGAAACTGTCAGCTTTAATTTTTAAACAATAAGTGAGTAAAAATCTTTAGTCGTCTATCACAGCAATTAGTGCATTATTGGCGCCCCCCTCCACGTGGTCAGGAATCACGCCAATAATGCACTAATTGCTGTGATAGACGACCAACGATCGTGTAGTACTAATAATGTCTAGGTGGGAAAGGTAATTTTATATCCTTTCTTTAAGGGTTTGACTGTTTTGTGCCTTTGACATTTAGCTAGTTTAAGTATTTTTTGCCTTGAATACATTATCCCTTTTTAAATTTTTTTAATTTCTTTGTTTATTTATATCCTGTCTTTTTCTCTGAATAATCAATATTTTTGGCCCTATATGATATTGACGGGGGTTTTATCTCATGGCGTCAGTAGCGTATCCAGGATTTCATTTCGGGGGGGGGGGGGGGGTTAATATGCATTTTTTTACACTTTGTCATTTCCCTTTCTTCCCCATTATAAAATCAAAATTTCGGGGGGATTACCCCCTCCCCCCCTGGATACGGGGGTGCATGGCGTAGTAGCGCCCGATATTTCCTGAACCATTTGCTGGCTGGGTGAGAGAACCAGTTTGGGGGAGAAAGACTAACCCGAACCAAAAACCACCCTCCGCTCACCTCTTCCTTCCCCAAACCTGAACTCAGGCTGAACTTGCCGTTTCTGACCTGAACCTTTTCCTGACTTGCCCGAGGATACGAGATAGATGTACGAAAGTATGCGAAAGGAATGTGAGACTCTTTCAAACAATTACAAATATCTCCACTCCTATAAAACCCACAATCATGAAAAATACGAATCTCTGGTCGAGATTTTTTTCTGCATTTTTTAGTACCCAACACGTACCAGTAACTCCTATCGTTTTAGAGAAAACCCGTTCACACTGTTCCCCACTCGAACGCATTATATAGAGTACTACCGTACTCCATAGATAGGCGCACGCAACCATGTGGCATACAAAGAGGTTTCAGAAAAAAAGACACCAGTTTTGGTATAACTCCATTGTAGGCATCACAAGGATGAAAAGGTTGATTCCTGAAATAAACCTCTGCTGTACACGTGCAAGATTCGGTAGAAATACGAAAGTGTTGTCGTTTTACCAACAACTTCCAGTTGTGAACACCTGCAAAAACTCAAACCCAACTCGACACGGAGGGTATCACAAATCATTGCCGAAGTCAACTTTTCTGATATCCCTGAAGGCCGTTAACGTAATGTACAAAGTCTAGAATGAAACGGAGGGATTGACCAAAAAAAATCCAATTTACTTAGTGTGAAAGAACAAAATCTTTGTACGAATACCAGCTTTGAGGAAAACTACTTGAAAAAAAAGATAAAGATCCCAAACAAGCCCCTGCCCAGGATTTCGGTACAAAAGTGTTGGGGATGGGAATGGGTGGTAACATCTTCAACCCTCATTGGTATGGGGGTAATCCCAAGTATTAATACAAACGAAATTAAGAGGAAAAACTAGTATCTTTTTGTTAACAAACGGCCAGTCCAAACTCACTTTAATCGTTTCAAAGCGTCTTTCTTGGCATTTCGTATCCCATATAAATATTGTATTACGCTAGAGCTTTTAAGATATTGTTCAGCAGCTCACGCTTAACTTCAGTATCGTACCCAGGATTTCAGTCCAGGGATCTGGATTTGTTTTATTATTATTATTATTATTATTGTGGGGGAATGGGGTTAGTCTGCAATGTTTTTTATGTTTACACATTCTCCTTCGTTCGTCGTTAGAAAAAAATACGGATGAGGGAAGGGTATGTGTGTGTCGGGGGGGGGGGGGAACCCCTTGATACTGTAGTGCTTCACCTAGAAATTATGTAAACACAATTTTCGGTGTACCTGTACTAAATGGAACAGTGAACGCAATGGAACATTTCCAGTTCGTCAAAGCAGCAAAATCAGTTTTTAATTTATATCTCGAGTTATTTTGGTCTTTTCATGTGACATCTTTCCGCATCTAACTTACGTTCTTTACTGCGATTCTCATTTATTACAGCGTCAAAATGTATATTGTCCATAAGTTACCACTAAAAATGCCTCAAGTTACTTTTGACCCTAGTTTCTTTTAACTGGGACGTATTTCCTGAATATAAGCATGTAACGCATGAATTCTTCGCATTTCTTGCATGTTTGTTTTAGTGCTCAGTTTTCATTCTAGACGTGTTTTATTTATTCGACCCATGTTCCTGCAAGCAATTAAAAAAATTGCGAATGGTTACCAACGAGGGCTGTCCATGGACATTTTAGCTTTATCTTACCTTCGCTTCACCGTCTGTTGTGACAGTTACACATATGATGAATGACACACTGGTGTGGATACTTTCTTGTCTACTATATGGAATTCGAACTTCCTCGACAAAACAGCCCATAACACTGCTATCACCTCAAACACTATGTTAAAAGGTAAGACAGCAATGCTTCCTATTAAGCAAAGAACGAATTTCACGTTTCCAAGTCGGCTGCGGCTGAAGCAAATCCACGCACCGTAGACACACAAGTAGAAATTTACAGCTGCTATAAAAGAAACGACCAGCTTATGGATCTGAAATACACGGTAGGCATTAGCATATGAATAGCTATTCGGTGTGCGTATACCAATGGAAGTGGAAGAGGAAATAAAGGTGCTAGACCTATGTTAGCGAACGCCACTGGAAGGAAAGCACACGAGTAGATGGAGAATATCATCAAAATTTTATAACTGAAGGGAATTCTAGGTGAGTGGACAGTCAGTAAGATGCCTTGTAGCCAGCGCTTGCGTTGGTGTAAGAAATCCACAACTGTGAAGGGACTCTTCTCCCACATTTCGCCTTCAATGAATTCGAAACTGTACCCTTTGGCGAAGGCTACCATAGAAAAGAAACAATCCTCTGCTAAAGAGCTCCTTGGGCCATTGTCGAACGACACGTCTTTCTCGGCCTTGAACTAATACAGAATTGTTAAGTTTTACGATCAGCATTTCCATAAAATAAGACATACTTTCGCAACGATAAAAGATCCCTTCCACCCAAAAAATGGCTTGTGGAAAGCTGAAAACTGGAATCGAATTTTCCCCATATCTTCTGCCGAGCGGTGGGTATCACAAAGAGTGAGCAGCCAGTTGACGACTTTCTGTTTTCCGTATGTTATGAGGCCCTGAAATGAGGTAAACTAGAGTCAGTTGGCTGGCTTACTTACGCCAGGTAAAACCGGGTACGTAAAATCGTCGCCATTTTAGGTTCACGTGAGTTGTTAGATTGTGTAACTGTCTTGTGCCTAAAGATCAATTCTTAGAATTATGATACTGCTGTTGAATTCTGATAATGCTGTAACAATCGTTCACACTGCGAAATCCCAAGAACTGAGCTTGCGTATTGCGACAGTAATGCGGAATTTACACTGTTCCTGTCCAGTGTTCCGGATCTTTTGTTTGGGCGGAATTTCGATCACTATCGATCATTCGTCAACTTCAATCGCCGTGATCAAATTCTGCGAAACTTAAAAATGTGGATCCAGATCGGGAAAGACCCCGATCCGATATTTTCTTAATTTACCAAAATTCCGACAATTATTAAGATATTTAAAAATAAAAAGAGCTGAAAGATTCAAGTTATAACCATTAGGTGGAAAGATCCAGAACACTGCGCATGCACGCTGTCTGGTACTGGGCATGCGCAGTAGCGTCACTAAATGCTGCCATCTGCACCAGAGAAGCAGTTGCTGACAGGCGTTCCAGCCCACTCACCGCTACTGCGGATGCGCAACGTTGCCAGACAGTTTGACAGGAGCAATGGAAATTCGGCCTAAGAGAATCTTACGACCCATATGAACCTTGCCTAGGGCGTTTAGGACAATGTACTTAGCCGGATAGACGTACTTGGCCAAAGTGATGCTTATTATCCGAAGCAAAACGAACAATTCCTCTGACAGAAGATTCCGTCAGGAGAGTTTCCTCATCCAAATGCACAATCCAGTCGTCATCTTGAAGCAAATTTACTTCGTCTTCGAGCGCATATTGCAGTGCCCGTCCTTTAAACATGATGCCCGTCTTCGTACAGTAAAACGGAGGTACGACAACTTCCCTGGTCCTGTGATTAAATGGAAGTTGGATGCTTTTGTCCGTGACGACTTCAATGGTGAAATTGTCAAGTCCGACGTTGATGCATGTCTGCAAATTATGACTAACGGTTTGATGGACCAATTCGGGATAACTGCCACGAGTAACGACACGGAAGCAAAGCAAAGGCAGTTTGGGTAAAGATTGCAAAACAGTCGGCGTTTCAGGGAATGCGTTGTAAAACAAAAGTCCACAAAAGTTGAAAATGGTTTGAGGGAGACAAAATAGAACGACGAATTGACAAAAATACAGAGCGATAGACCCTATTACCCCATACGCTTCACTGGGGTCGATATTTGACGCGTTATCGTACGTAATCTTTAAGGTGAAAGGATTAATACCATTCGCAAATGACATGCCAATGATTGTCAATATTAGCAAACTGCAACTGCACAAGTGACAAAACCACCTGTAAATGAGACCCATTTTCTTATTTCGTATTGTTAGCTTCTCTTGCTTAAAATTCTCAAGGGTTTACACGACTTTAGTAACAGGATAAAAGAAAACCTTCGATAGAACTCGAAGTTGCTTTTCGGAATAGAACACGAATTACACAGAGACGAGGTCCCGCGTATAGCGGAACAGTATATGGGAATCTGAAGAAAGAGAGACACGGTTCTGTCAACAGAGGATGCACTCAATAGGATTCACGACAAGCTACACGGAAAAAATGCGAATGTTAGTTAAGGTGATTTATGTGAAGCCCGCTAACACAAAACTTGAATATTCTCTTACATTTCCTATTGTAATGCTCGTCTGCAAGCGAAGAAACAACACTGCTTCTCTGCACTCCTGTCTGTGCTTTGTGTGAAACTCACTGTTTTATTTTATGGCCACACACTGGAAGTAGTGTTATTGAGAAAATTTTCCTTGTGCACTTGAAACACTTTTGAAAACTGTGGACCCAAAAGAACAGTAACGCACCCTAATCCGGATGCGCAAAAGCAGACGAAGTAAACTGACAAAATTGCAAGTGCAACTGGGAGAAAGACTCTTTTTTGTTTTCATAATTAACGTCAATTAACTCACATTCACCTGACACATGTGTGGAGCGTTGAATGCGAAAGCAATCGAAAAAATTTTTAAAATAAAGGAAATAAAGATCCATATGTAAACTGCAAGTAGTAATGAAGCGTTCGTTTATTGTTTCTTTTCACTTGTTTGACGTAATTAATCCGAAGGAACGAAATTTTGTTGGGTAGCAAGAGGCTGTAGATAACGTCAGCGAGTTATTTTCTACTATATCATGCTTTGACATTTCTCCTCAACATCATGACATTTTCAAATGAATTACAAAGAAAAGCGAATTTAATATAACCATGAATTACTTCCCATGTTTTTAGGCCTTTCATTCCTAATTCCAAATATTCGCTCTAAGATCGCAAAGTGCAATTCACGAATTGCTGGATCTTAGGATTTTACGGAGGTTTAGCATTTTGACACTTTTATGCCAAAGCTTGTATAATCACGTACAAATGACTACGCACGTTCGCGCGGAATTACATTCGGCTTCTAGCACCATGTTACCAAGCTATTCACCATTGAAAATGAATACCGACTATAACGAAGTTTTTACTGAACTGATAACCATACTCTGCAGTAATCTAAGCTAATTTTCTTGGGCATAGAATTCGAACTGACCAGTAATTAATAAATTAATTAATTCTGAACTTCCGCATGTGAAAGATATTCTTCGCACCAATTACGTTCGCACACTGTAACCTATATTACGCACAACAAAGGAACAGTGTGCCATATCCAGGATTCTGATTCAGGGGGGGGGGCGGGGTTGCGTGACAAACTTATATAATACCCTAAAAGTCCTACGTAAGTTTTTTATCAATCCCTCCACCGCTGAATCCTTGCAATCAGTAGCGTATCCAGGATTTCATTTCGGGGGGGGGGGGGGGTCTTCATATGCAATTTTTTTGGACACTTGGTCATTTCCATATCTTCCCCATTATAAAATAAAAATTTCGGGGGGGGGGGGTGGTCCAGACCCCCTGACCCCCCCTGGATACGCCACTGCTTGCAATTATCGCGAGGGAGTGGAGTTGACTCCCTAACGATCCTGGTTACAGTCTTGCAAAGGAATATATTACAACAATGAAATGCGGCGTACCGAAGGGACTCGAAGGTCTCCAAAGCGACATGAAGGAGTACGAATTCTCTGATTTTTACTTAAGTTTGGAGTGTTACCCTATAGTCTTAAAATATCAGTATTGAAAATATAACTGCATGTAATTTCTTTGACGTTCTGTGTCTTCCCGAAAGACACTTAATTGGCGCCTTTATTATAGCTATTGTTGTTACGAATAGTATGCGGTTAAGTCGGCGAATTAAGACACCAAGATGATAAATTCAAAATGTTTGATCGATTTAGTAGAAAGAATAGTGTTTTTTAAAGCTTTACAATCTATAGAGTACGGTAGTACTCTATATAATGCATTCGAGGTGGGAAAAAAGGAACTCGGTTTTCTCTGAAACGACACAAGCTACTGGTACGTGTTAGGTACCGAAAAATGCAGGAAAAAATCCTGTAGACCGATTTATATTTTGTTTGTCTGTGAGTTTTATGAGAGGGCAGATATTCGTAATCTTTTGGAAAACATCTTGCATTCCATTCGCATCCTTTCGTACACTTTTCGTTGCTATTGTCACGCCAGGAAAAGAAAGGGTTCAGGTCAGAAAAAGAGGGGTTTCTTGACGACACGACTGAGGCACAGTGAACTGTGCTGTACAGTACTCGTCATAAAAAACGACCCAAACAAACCGTCCTATTGCTAACGGCCCAAGCCACTGTGAGGAAGCCTTGTTGCGGGTCAAAAACGTTTGGAAGACGGAAAAGAGGGACACCGCTCGCGCAACTGCCGGGCCGTTAGGCACCCGACGGTTTGTTTGGGTCGTTTTTTATGACGAGTACTGTAATGTACTCTACGTATGAAGTTTGCCGTGCGGGTTCGAAGCCGGTTTCACAATATGCGTGTTCCTAGGGTCATTCCACAGCACTTCAACGTGCACAATTGGAGCAACAAGCAGCGTCAGCACTGGATACTGCTGAAGCTTTGTGCAAAAGGTCTCATTCTATGGAAAAGGAGCTTGGTGAGAAGATACAACGTAAGTGTAGATTTTTCTCTGCAAAGTTTGAGAGATGCTCATTGGAGAATTTATCGAAAGATCTGTTGCATTCTGCACTTCGTTTTTTTTTACGTATACGTCGCTAGGGTCGAGGAGCTTAAGGATGAAATCTTTCAAGGCGAGGAAGACGATTTGGCTGAGCTTGAACAGGAAGAGCTAACTATATTACATGTACTCGGGAATTCCGTTTTAAACAAACAGAAATACGCTATTAATGCACTAATTGTTGTGATTTTACCTATAATACTGTACAAATGGCAATTATGCAGTAATTGTAGTGATATAGGCTAGACTATTGTTTAATGCGAATAATGGATGTTTGTGCTAGTTTGCTGAAAGTATTTATACCGTTGCTTTTAGGGTTTGGATGTTGAATGCATTATTCCTTTTTTAATTTTGTAAGAAATTTTAATTTTTTTATTCTGCTGTATTCTACGTACGCCACAGTATTCTATGGTATAGGGTTGACAATTGCGACGATGATTTCTGTAGGATGACTCTTGATAATTTGTATTTTATTTCTTGAATGTGTATTCTGAGTAGATTTGGTTACTTGTGCTTCATATATGTGTTGATGATTTCTTTTTTAGTTACTATGATTTACGTATATTTTAGCGGCCGTGTATTTTCTGTTGAATGTTGTTGCCTCTCTTTTACCGAACACGTATATGGAGAGTAGAGGAGGGATGGGACAGTGTGGACACTTTTCTGTAGTTTATTTTTCACTTCACGTGGAAACAAAACTGTAGCCTAAAACTATACTCGTCAGATGGCCTGGTATCCTGGCTATCAAATGAGGTATTGTACGCTTAAAGAACACTAAAAAATAAAACCAAACAACCATGAAAACTGGAGGCACCTCCGACTGTCCAAAACGAGATACCGGGGATACAATTTGGACATGAGGTGTAATGCGATTTGTCCGTTTGTTTTGCCATAAGAAAACTAATCGGTTGTCTTTTTTTAAAATACGTAATAGACTTGAAATATCTAAACGAAAACTTACAGTTATATTCCCTTTCTATATAGGAATCATCCTAGCTCAAGTTAGTGCAAGGAAACTCACGATTTTCTAAAAATGATTATTCACAACAACAAAAGGCAATGCAAATGGCTCAGTCCAAACCGTACTAAATCATCCCTTTGGAGTTTAAAATCTCGTGCCAAATCAGGACAGCGATTTTAGAACAAACCTTTGAAGGAGTTATTCTCTAACTTATCAGCGACATAAAACTATTTTTTATTTTATTTTTAGATGCATATTATGAGTGGTACAACGAAATAAACAGGACCCGTTTCTTACAAAAAGGGCCAAAAATTCAGTTTTTATTTATTTTCTCAAAAACGGTTCAATATTTTTCGACGAAAATTTTCGTCGTGTAAGCTTCGTCGTAATCACTAAGTGTACGATTTTTTTCAGATCTAAACCTGTCGTAGTTCATTAGTAATGATTTTTGTACGGTTTGTCCCACGTGTAAACTGTCCCATCCCTCCTCTACGCAGGAAGCAGTCCTTAAAATATATCTTTTTTTTCAAAAGTTAAGTAAGGTTTCAAAATTAATACCCGAAATAGTGTGTACAGATTCCGCCAATTATGGGCGTTGTTTTACCCATTTTGCGGGGTGATGTGTCCCTCATAATGGGTATTTATATTTTTTAAACATTTTTTTAAATAAGTAACTTTGATATTGGATACCCAAGGCCGTACCCAGGGGAGGGTTAGAGGGTAAAAAAAACGCCATTTTTGTTTTATAATGTAGGAAAATGTCCGAAAAAATGCATACCAACCCCCCACCCCGAACCAAAATCCTTGGTACGTCCCTGTGTATAACTACATTAAACATTTTACAAGCCAAAGATGAGAGATAAAGGCTAGTTACAGGGCAATGGACACCAAAAACACAAATGGAGATTTTGATGGATTATTACAATATATACATTCATCTAAGAATAAAGAATTTTGTTTCGATTTTTTCTGACCAGCCGTTCTGGAGATATTTATTTCCAAAGTTTTGGCCTTTTCCCCTCCATGAGAAGCGTGACGTCGCGTGCGTGAAAATTTGAATTTCATGGACAACGGACACCGAAAACGCATACAGAGATTTTGATGGATTATTATAGTAATCATTATTCAAAAAATAAAGAAGTTTGTTTCGATTTTTTCTAACCACCAGTTCTGGAGTATTTATTTCCAAAGTGTTGGCCTTTTCGCCATACTAAACGCCAACTACTAAACTAACTAATCGTTATAGCGATTCGTTATCGTCTTTTCTATTGCTCTTTAAAGGGCAATGGACACCAAAAACACAAATAGAGATTACAATACAATCTCTGATAACGTGAACAAAACAGGGAGAGCAAGCAAAAAAGGAAAGCGGTAGGCGATAATGTGGTGCGATAGCGACACGGTTCACCTTAAAAAATAAACTAAATAAGCAATACACATTCATCGAAGAGTAAAGAATTTTGTTTCGATTGTTTCTAACCCGCCGTTCTGGAGATATTTATTTCCAAACTTTTGGCCTTTTCCCGCCTTGAGAAGCGTGACGTCACGTGTGGGAAAATTTGAATTTCAGATTTCTTATTTCCTAAATATTTTCGTTACTTTTTCGCACCTGGGAAAAATAAAATTATGTTCGGAAACAAGATTTTTTTCTCTTTTTTATAAGACAAAGTTGTTTTTTGGTGCCTATTGCTCTTTGAAGGCTCCTTCACTTGAAACTGGAAACCCTGATTTTTGGGATTTATAACACCTTCCTTAGGATTGTATCCCCATTATATTCTTGAATATTTAAAATAACCTTAGCTTGTGCCCACGCTCTTATTTTCTTTCCCCACTTATCTTGAGTGGAATTTGTTTATAGTGTACGGTACAGTAAGGTGGAAAATAAACAGACAAGAAAAAGAGGTATTGTACAGTTTTTTGGGGGGCACTCAACTGTAAATGTCGAAACAATGGTTTTTATTATTATTTACCTTTGAAAGAGATTTATAATAATTTGCTTCTTAAGCATGTAACTTAATTATATTGCTCGTAAAAAATAAACGACCCAGGCGGGCGGGCATATTCAAAGCTCCATCGCCTCTTTCAGCGTTTTCGGCTGGGTTCACTGAGTGCACTGGCTTCTCAGCTGAAATCACTTTTAATGTACGTAAAATGGGCTTCAATAGGTCTATTTTAAACCTTCATGATTTGCACAATACCTTTTTGTAAAAAAACGACCCAAACGAACGAGACACAAGACACAAGTCGGAAATCGGAAGTCAGACGGAAAAAAAGTTCTGTCTGAGCCCGGCTTTAGTCCATGTTTAGTAGCCTGCTGTGAATCGGTTAGTGAAGATGTCGAGGAAGAAGCACACAAGCCTATCACTTAGCCAGCGAGTCGAAATTTTCCATTATGAACTTTTTTCCTAAGAAATAGCGAAAGCTTTGACCAGTAACGTTATAATACAAGTATATTTTAGATGTAAAGATATTTGCTTTCACTTCGTGTTTCTTAGCATTCTAAAAGGCAACTCCGTCTTATTTCAAACTCCGCGTAAATTCATAGAGACCGTCCGGTCCCGAGCCTATGTAATAAAGCGGGTTCCACTGTATTTGTACAAAAAAATTCCTACGAAATTTCGTTTCTTTAGTACGAAAAGAAGTTTTCACTGAAATGACCGGTGATTGATAAGATTTCTATGCAGAAAATGTGGAAAAAGTATTTACCATTCAGTCTTTCTCGAAGTATTTTTTTTTTTAAATTGGGGAATCTAACGTGAGCTGACCTCGTTGCCTCCCTCGTCTATTAACCGTAGTATCTTACATATGTCTCACTCTTTACATGTCACACGTTCACACACATACTACATAAAAGGGGAAAAAAGAGAAAAGGGAAAAAAGCAAAAGAATACACACACGAAGATTGGTATTAAGTATGTAATTTTTTCACTGCCGCGTTGAAAAAGTCCCCAGAGGAACAAAGTACTTTTGATAGTAAAGTTTTAAATTAATAATTCCTAGAATCTTACGAAGAGAGATCTTTGAAAAAAAAGGCAAGGATAATTTACAATTGTTCAATGAATTTTTCTGCTTTTTCCCAAAACTCTGAATTTTGAAAATTTCTTACGTTAGATTGTAGGTATTATTAACGGTAAAATTTTGGTGAAAAGTTATAAAAAATATGCAACAGATATGGAAAAATCGTCAATGAAATTTTTTACTTTCTCCCATACTGTCGATACAAAATAAAAGAAAGGATACGCAGTGGCCTTAAATGAATTATACAAACTGCACCAGCAAAAAGGAGTCTGACGAGTAGTGCATAATAGGTCCACGAGATACAGTCGTGATACAAACCCCTTCCTAGATTTTATTTTTTTATTATATAATAGCTAGTATTGAAGGAAGTTCTTTAACCGCCTTAATCCTATGTAAAGCTATAGTGCCCCTCCCCTTCTAGATTAGATCCTATTCTTCCTTCCCCAAAAGGAAAATCCTGGGTTCGGCCTTGGATCGGGTACATAGCAAGCAATTACTAAAAACAAAGGAAATATGATTTTTTTGAAAAACTACTGATCTTAAATATGCAAGCATTTAATCTGCATGTGTACACATTACAATGAGTAATTAATTGTGCGTGCAAGGTCGCACACACGAGTGGGTTGGTTATGCAGGTTCCCCAGGGCGATTCACAGGAAAATCACACTAATATATTAGTCCTATATCCATAAAGGTCTACGTGGGGGAGGATATACCTTCATGTAGGACAATTAAGGTGATCCTGCTGAAAACAAACAGACATGCATGTAACACATGGGTATATTATGTACGTATTGCTCACTTATAAAAAATAGAACTCCATACGTGGTACTTTCTTTTCTTTATTCAGACTGTTTTTTCACTGAACATTTCGTTAGTCAACGTTACACACAAGTGTTGAATAATTCTGGATGCACGGAAGTTCTCAGCAATTATCGGAAATAGAATATAGAAGTGTACCGTGTCTTTTATAAACTTATTTATTATGTATAATTACTATATTTTATGGTTCGCTTCAGTTAACGAACTTATTGTTTATCCAGCCTAGCACTCGGTCCTATAGAAGCTAGTTGTACGGGCTTCAACTGGATAGTAAAACCTAGTTATAACGAACATCCTGGGGTACACAAGACTTTACAATACATCCAAAGTTCATTGTACTCGACGCTTTATCTGCTCATTTACGTAACTCCGGACGTTTCAATTCCTCTATAATAACGGTAAGTTTGTTATGTAAAAAGTTTGTAATAGCAAGACCCAACTGCACTGTACAAACGTTTCTTAGAATATACAGACGAACCCACTTAACTGAATACGGTTATTTGAATAAAAAGCATAATTGAATGAAAAGTTGACGCCCCATTTTAAGCCCATTTAATTTAACGCAAACTTAATGTAATGTAAATTTCATGTAAACCTAATGTAATTTAAATTTAATGTAAACTGAACGTAATGTAAATTTAGTGTAAACCTAAAATGCAAGAATGGATAATTGAATAAATCGCTTAATTGCCAAACTTTTTTAAGCCCCGCTGTATATCTTACAATCAGAGGCGTAACGAGGGTAGGGCGAGCAGGGCTCGTGCCCTGGGCGCCAGTTTGAGGGGGGCGCCATTTTTCATGCAAAATAATCTCCTTTGCTTCACTCTACATTTTGTCCTATGTCACTTTTTCGCGGTTTCTTTGGTAAATATCGGTCGCTATGCTGAAGGATTCCAGCTTGACCATACGGCAGCTTCTTGGAATAATTAGCACCTTTTTATTTCCTGTCCTAGAAGGTCAACCTACGTGAACCCCAACGTTTGCGATATGGGTTGAGAATTGGTCAGATTGAGGGGTAGGAACGATCTGATTTTTTAGTCGGTAAAGAACTGATACACAGAAAAGGACTACTGGAAAAATTCTTTCAGAATTTTAAGTTTTAAGTGACTTAGTGAGAAAAAGTATAAAAAAGTCAAAGAACGTCAACAGAATTTGCCGACCACCTGGTATGTGCACTTTTATATTTTAATTTTCAAAGTTAGGGAATAAGTTTATTCCTCTTCTATGAAATAATTTAGGAGTACCGATATCGAAGGATCTCAACTCTACGAGGAAATACTAGATTGTAGAATGCTTCACAAAAACTGAACAAAAGTTCCAGTATTTAACACTCTTGAATTGCTCGAATTTATTGTTCAATATGGCGACGAAGATGTTTTTCCAAATTTAAGAACTGCTGTGCAGATGATGCTTAATATCTCAATTTCGAATGCCTGCTGTGAACTGTCTTTCCGTAAGCTTAAAGAGCAATAGACACCAAAAAATGTCGTATAAACAAGAGCAAAAAATCTAGCGAAAATATATTTTTCTTTTTCCCAGGTGCGAAATAATAACGAAGATATTTAGGAAATAAGAAATCTGAAATTCAAATCTTCACGCAAGTGACGTCACGATTCTCAAGGGCGGGAAAAGGTCAAAATTTGGAAATAAATATCTCCAGAACGGCTCGTCAGAAAAAATCGAAACAAAATCCCTTTATTCTTAGATGAATGTGTATTGTAATAATCCATCAAAATCTCTATTTGCGTTTTTGGTGTCCATTGCCCTTTAAGCTGATTTTGTCATATATGAGGGCGTCAATGAGTCAAGAAAGATTGTCGTCTTTACATTACTTAACATTGAACGAGAGGAGACCAAACGGATGAATTTCGACGACATAATAGACAAGTTTGCTTCGGAGAAAGCCATAAAAGTAGCATTTCAACATAAGGTCAGATTTTCCCCCCAAATGTTTTATATTTGTTCATTGCAAATTATTAATTGGATTTTATTATGATATTTTATCATTGTATAATCATAAGAATCCTGTTGCCAATCCTCGCGCAGTTATGAACATCCTACCAAAAATATCTGGGTAAAAATTATATCAAGTGAGCTGTTTTAAAGTGATACGTACTAAAACATGAGAATTTACCTAAAATACAACTTGGTAAAATATTTGTAGTATTTTATACTTTTTTAATTGGTGCCACTTAAAGAAATTTGACTGTCGCAATACATGACAAGTTAGCGTAAAAGGGCGGGGCGGGGTGGGGGCGCTGATTTTCTCTTTGCCCTGGGCGCCGTTGACCCTCGTTACGCCTCTGCTTACAATGTTAAACAGTATCGTTTATTTGAATTCGGCTTTTTAGCAATAGCTTTTGACGAGAAAGCCGCAATATTCCACGAAACGTTTGAGAGGTCTTGTGCACCAGAGAAACTAAAACCCTTCATTATCATCTAGGATCTTTCATCGTTGACGCCATAGAAATTGGTCCGATTTGCCAAGTTTATGTTTAGTCGCAAAGACAACACAAAAGTGCAGCAAACATGCCTAAAGGAAAGAACACATGCTTGTCGCTAGCTCAGCCAATGGAATGTTCAATCTTTTAGAAAAGAAAGAGACACAGGCTTCAATTGCTCTACGATTCGAACCAGTAACGGAACACACGCCTCGTCCATTATTTGCGTCCGCGTTGCAGGTATTGATGTCTTTTGTCGGTTTATAGATAACGCTGGCTGTGAGAGATACGAGCAGCTATACGACTTGTAAGACATTCTTGCACAAGGCAAAAGCTAAGAGCGCAAAACAGCGTGCAATTAATTTTTTTAAAAGAAGATTGTTGAATCTTGACTAATTTATATATTAATACAGGATAATAGAATTTGGTATTACAGTGCTCTCCGCTTAAGTCGAAGGGCCTCGGGACCAGACACAAAGATTCGCCTTATGCGGAGTTTTGTCTTATAAGAACTTGCCTTTATGGCACCTTTATTTTGACAGAAAATACAAATAAATAGACAACATGTACTTCTATGTTTGTATTGCAGTGTAAAATAGCATTATATTGATATTTAGTTCTTTTTTAAAATTAATCGTCAATTAAGAGCTGTTTCGCGTTCTTTTGAGTTAAAGTATGCATGTAGTTCTGCAAGGCATATAACTGGTGATACTCTGTGCCAGCAACTCCAAACTGCTTTGCTATTGAAGCTTGTGTTTGGTTGTTTTCAAAGAGATGCAACACTTGAACTCGCTGGGCAATTGACAAGGTCTTTAGCTTTTTTTTACTCATCTTTTCTTCAGTTTTCAGCTATGTACTAAATGCTTCTACCAAAGAAATGTCATAGGTGACTAAAATTTGAAAGGTGAAAGAGGTCATGAAAGGTCAGAACGCGGTTAGAATTCGTGGAAATTGTCGCTCCAACTTTCAGGAATTAGCGTCTGTCCAGGACTTCAGCTTACCCGAAGCCACTACTCACTGTAAGATACAAATTGGGACTAGGATTTTTTTTTTGACTAGAGCGAATATTCGAGTTAGGCGAATTCGCCTAAACCTAACTTAATTTGCATTGGGTAAAATGGGATTGAATAGGGACCATAAGGTTTCGTTCGAATTAGGTGGGTTTTTTACTTATCCGAGTTCGACTTAAGTGGAGAGCACTGTATCTCCTTCCATACCATTTTTTTATCATGCTATATAGGCGAAACCGTTTATTTGAATAAACCGCATATTTGAATATTGTTCATCCAGTCCTGGGCCTATTCAATTAAGCGGGTTTCACTGTAAATACAATAATGATTTTTTTACAAATATCCCTTCGGCATTAAAACTTAAAAGTACGAGAAAGCAGTAATAACTATGTATTTTTCCGCATTTTCTGCATATAGTTCTACATTCACATTTTTTTACTGAAAAGTTCTGTAACTTTTTCCGTATAAATGCGTTAGATAGTTTCGTCTATCTTGAAAGTTATTAGGAGGAGATTCTATTTATTTCGATCTATTTCTTTTGAAAATCGTTCTCTATAGAAATATGTTAAAATTTCGTACTCTATAGAATTCAAACAATAAATCTATAGGAAAAACAACAATCAAGTCTATAGAATACTACCGTACTCTGTCTCTAAACGAAAGTTGCGTTACATTTACCAACAATCATTTTCACGATACGATGCCCCTTTCCCTTACGGTGCAAATTTCCTAATTTCACCAACTCACGACACTTTCTCTTCAGCTCCAATTTACCCTTGTGTATACTTTTAACAGTTTAAAATTAGTCTCACAGTACTCTTGGAACAAAAACTACACCCGAAATACCTCACTCTATAGATCCTATTCCCGTGACGAGATCACGTCTATTGTTAATACAGCCGAAGAAAGCTGAATGCTATCCTTCGGCCGTGCGTAAAATCGCGGACAAACCTATTCTTAACAACCGAGAAAAAAGGGGGTAGAGAGAGTTCGTCTGAACTTGTGTTTTTTACCCACAGAAGCTTCCCGGTATCAGCTTGCCATAAAAAGGCAGCAATGGACCACCAGAATCATTCACTTCTTCCTCTGCTGTCTTCCCAGTAAGACAGTACCAGTTGAAGTGGAATCTCGAGTCAACAACCATGGGTTCCTATCAACTGTTCGTGGTAAGCACCTAAAAGTTAACTCAGAGTTTTATTCCAAAGTTATTAATTTTTTCTCCCAAAACTGTATAGTGTCTAAGTGTGGTAGTCGCTGCAGCTATTGTGGCAGCCAAATCAACCCCGGCTGAACACAATTGGGCAGCCGTCCCGCTTGGCGAACACGAAGATCTCGCCGTAGCAGCTTCAGGTATTTCGAATTGACTTCATTACACTAAAATCTAAGCTAACACTTAAGTTGTACCATAAATTAAATATTACAATGAAAATCCGTAGATTGTAGACAAGTTATGCAATGACCGCAGTTCACGCTATGAGATACAGTTAAATACTGTAAAAAAAAATAACATAAAAAAAGACAAAAAATAAATAAATTTTTTTCTGTGTTTTTAGGATACGGAGGGCACAGTCATGAAGAAGAAGAATCCCACAAAGACGAAAAAGGTTTTCATGAAGATACCGGACACAAGGTAAACTTACTGCCATGGTCCACTTCCGCCAAACCGTTTACGTCATTATTTTACATTACAGGGAAGCAAAAAAGGAGATCACGCCAAGTCACACCATGAAGACCATTACGATAAAGGCGGAAAGCATTACAAAGGTATCCAGAATAATAATAAAAAAAATCTTGCTCTTATGAAGCCTGAGACTTAACAATGAAATTCCTGTAGGCTCGGACGACAAAGAAAAGCATTGGGGCCATAACGACAAGGGAGAGAAGGGCAAGAAAGGATACGAGAAGGGTGACAAAGGCCACAGTAAGAAAGGCCATAGCACCAAGGTAATAATTAGCACGGAAAATTAGGCCTGGTATTAATGAGTCGCGTCATCATGTAACAGGGTCACAAGGACGTTTACCATAAAGAGGAATACAAAAAGAACGAAAAGTTCCATGACGATACAGATGACTCCAAGCACTACAAAAACTACGACGAACACCAGTCCTTCCATGATTCCGACAAAGGAGACAAACATTACGGAAACAGCTACAAGGTATGTAGTATTCCTTTTTTTTATTATTATTATTATAAATATCGGTGTGAGCATAGCTCTTTGCTTACTTGCAGTGGTCAGATCTAAGTGTTTCAAGTTCTTTGTGTTTATGAGTGACACCCTAACTTTCGTCGTAATAATATCTGTCGTTTCTAGGGAGGAAAAGATAATGATGACCATTCCAAGAAAGGATATGATGAGAAGGGCGACTACTACAAAAACTTTGGAGATAACAAGAGCAGTTATGGAAAGAAAGGTAGTACTATTACAATGTATAATTTAATGTATTATATATAATGTATGCCTTCATACTTCTCTCTATTAAGACTCTAAGGTCTACTAAGACTGCGAAGATTGCTTACAATTTTTTTACATTTACTCTATGATTTTTTAGGTTCTAATGGCTCCAAAAGCTCTAAATCTAAGAAAGGAGGCTCTGATGGCGGCCACGGAGGCGGCGGTGGTGGTGGTGGACATGGTTATGGTGATCATGGTAGCTACAGTCACCAAGTAGGATCTGTCGTCATGCAGCCTTACGCTTATGCAGTTCATGGTGCTCCTATTGCTGCCGGCCATCCAGGTATAGGAATGATGCGCCCTCACTATTAATTTCTAAGCAAGCTGGGATTGCTGTGAAAGTTTATGTAACCTACTGAATCCACATATAGTAGAGATGATTGGAAGAAATACAGATACATAGCCAACTAATTGTGGTTTACCTGGTTCTGTTCTATATTCTAGCTTAAAATTCTATTATGACAAGTAATAAAACAAATAATAATAAAATATTTTTAATAATAACTTCTTCCGAAAAAGTAGGGCACAGTACGCAAAATTGAAAGCTTCAACGACTATTATCAACTATTTTTCGTTTAGTGTTTCGCGCAGCGCCAAAAAATCTTTAATACGTATGCTATTAAGGGAGTTTTGTCCACACTCTTTATCAAAATTAAGCTGCAGTCGGAATATTCGCGGTGTAAGAAAAAAGTTTATTGACTACTTGCGGGAATAGTGTATGTTTGGCAAAAGTGCAAACAATAAAACAGTAAACTTAACAATAAGGAAAATTAGGGCACCTCGTTTCTTTATAATCGTACCAGGGTTCGTGCAAAAACAAACGTGGAGGTTAAACTGCGTGTTTGTCATGAGGAAGTTAATTAATTCACTTTTCCTTATTACTAAATTAAGGTCGTTGTTCTCAATTTTGGTTTCGCAGACAAAATGTTGGGCGTTTTCTTTATTCGCGGCAGTAAAATTCGTTATCTGTGGGTCTTTCTATTCGAGAACATAAGAAACCATCTTTGACGCCATGAAAGAAAACTATCACGATGAGTTCATAATTTACTCGTAAAATACTTCGGAAGGCAAATTGAACTGTTTGCTTAAGGCTACGGTGCACCTGAACGAATTATAGGGGAATCACACGCTAAATAGCATTAGCGATTTTGCCAAAACTACTCAGTATTTCATTAAACAATTTCAACAGTAAAGTTTTAAACTTGATATATACCGCAACACCATCGGGTTATTCTTTAAAAAGTTTTCGTAAATTTGTGAAAAACGAACCAATTTGCAAATTTTTTCTAAAAGCATTTCTAGATATACGAACCCAAGGTACCAGTGTTCCGGATTTTTTGTGTGGGCGGATCTTCGATCTTTATCGATCATTCGCCAACTTCAGTCAATCCAATCCGATCAAACTCTGCGAAACTTAAAAAAGTAGATCCGGATCGAAAAAGATCCCGATCCGATCCGATCATATTGTTAATAATCAAAATTACGAGAATTATCATGACATTAAAAAATAAAACGAGCTGAAAAGTTTTAAGTTATACCCACTATGTGGCATGATTTTGACGGGTAAAAGATAGGCAAAAAAATAGATCCGATCCCTGCTGTTTTACGGTAATACGCCGATCGGACCACATGATTGGATCTGAAGGGATCTTTTTTTGCAAGAGGCAGAACACTGCAAGATACACTTAAAGCATCATTAATTTGTAAGCAAAAATGGAATTGAAAGCCGTCGGTTGTTTCCTGACTTATCCCCAAAATAGTTTTTGAAATTTCCTAGGTGACAACTCCAAACCAAAAGTTGGATTTTGATACCGTTTCCGTTAAAAGAATACTTTCAAGTGACCCTAGTGAACCTTTGCGATCGCATGTTGGAAATTTCTTTTTTGCAAAAAAGTTTGAATACGGCGTATTCCGAGAAGCAGTTCTGCTTGCACTCGTATGGTGCGCTAGCGGGGAAGCCGCCATACATTGTCTCTTGTTGTTGATATTTACCGCTGTCGCTAGGATACGGCATTAGTTCTGACGTCACATTTGCTATGGACTGTCTTGTACAGTAGTGGTCATAAAAAAACTATCTGGACAGGAGGCTCAAAATGGCTGTTTCTTTTCCTTTCACTGCTAGAATACGTCTCCTAGACTCGGAACTCAAGAGGTTTGAAAGCCAGCTAGGGCAGCTTTCAGCAGTGAAAGGCTGCTACCTGTGCAGAGTGCCTCTTTTCAGATAGTTTTTTTCTGACCACTACTGTACATTCTGGTAACCTAGCGACGTTGGTAAATATCAACAATAACCAGTCAGTGTATGGCGGCTTCCCCGCTAGCACACCATAAGAGTGCAACTAGAACTGCTTCTCGGAATACGCCCTATGTTACTCGCATTTTAAAAGTGTACGAAGAACTTTTAAAGAAAATCTCGTCGATGTGTACTAGATATTACGATCCAAAACGTTACTGTCGAGATTGTTTAATGAAATACTTAGTAGTTTTGGCGAAATCGCTGACGCCGTTTAGCATGTGATTCCCCTATACCACGCTTAGGTACATCGTAGCCTTAATAAAATAATAATACGGGGCTAAAACAACGCACACGAAAAGCGTAAAAGTACGTGGTGTTAAAAGTCTTCAAAAAGAAGACTTGACTGAAGACTAGACTTTATTGTCATTGCCGGAAATCATGTTGAATAAAAACGCACAACCAGCTCGGAAAATTCAATATTGGTCTTCAAAACTACAGAACGAGAAATAAAAATATTCTTAATTACGTTTGGAATTTCGGTCAAAACTGAGCCATCCGTGTAAATAAGTCAGATTTCTAAAAGGAAAATTGGCGAAGCAGTAATTGAATCCACATCCTAGTTAAAGGGCTCATTAAAAACTCATAAAAGACAACGAAAGATAACTATTTTCTACAATACATGATGTTATTTTGGCGTGAAATTATATATAAACTTTGCTTTCTTCCCCTTCCGTTATGCCAATTTTCCGCTTTGTTATATTACGTGTACTGTGGTGGGCAGGTAAAAGTACCCCGGGTAAACCCCAGAAGTCTAATTAAGCCTCTTGAGGCTGATTTACCTTCATTAAGAAGGTGAAGGGACTCGAACCCAATCACATGCAGGGTGACAGGGAAGCCGCAGGGGATTAGACTAGTGAGCCCAAACCCCAATGAGCCCACCCGCCCAAACGAGCCCATTTTCAAATGGACCCAACCCTTAGTCAAATGAGCCCAGATTTCGTGCGAGTGAGCCCAACTGTGAGTGCGACTGCGCCCAATGTTAGATTAGTTAGGTTAGGTAAGTTAGGTTAGGTTAGTTAGGTTAGGTTAAGTTTCTGAACATTTCTGAACATTGGGCTTAGTCGCACTCACAGTTGAAAACAGTTGGGCTCACTCGCACGAAATCTGGGCTCATTTGA
>JAHZNP010001301.1:0-21967 GCA_020615345.1 Triops cancriformis
TAATGCTCAACTAGCTCAATAGAATGGCGTTAAGTGACTGACCGGCGTTTGTTGCCTCAACTAAAAAGTTTCAGTACGTATTATGTTGACGTGTTGAGGTTAATTAATTGCCAGGCGAAGTCATTTGTATTAACTCGTTTTAATTCATATTACTTTTTCAAGTGTTGTGATCCCCCAACACTCCGCGAAAGAAAAAAAAACATTTTGCCCTTTTGTCACCCCCTCAGTGATGGTACCCGGGGCGGACCGCCCCCCGCCCCCCCCCCCTTCCTACGCCACTGTATGTGTGTCAACTGTATTGCACGTAAATTCACCTACATGCATATTCGTGTGTTGTACGGGTCAATCTCATAAGAGTATTACAAAGCTAGAGTAACATTGTTGTAAGCCAAACTTGAGAAATATCTTCTAATACGAATTAGCACGCCGTACTAGAGTTTTCTTGCATATTCCCAATGCCATAAAAGAGTATCCGATTTTGTCAATTAGGCTTGTCAAGCACTCTGATCCCGGCAGATTTAAAAAATCGGAGTTCTACTGTAATGCATTACGAACTTATGAGACACCTATAGAGTACGGTAGTACTCTATATAATGCATTCGAGGTGGGGAAAAAAGGGACTCGGTTTTCTCTGAAACGACACAAGCTACTGGTACGTGTTAGGTACCGACAAATGCAGGAAAAAATCCTGTAGCTGATTTATATTTTGTTTGTCTGTGAGTTTTATGAGAGGGCAGATATTCGTAATCTTTTGGAAAACTTCTTGCATTCCATTCGCATTCTTTCGTACACTTTTCGTTGCTATTGCCACGCTAAGAAAAGAAAGGGTTCAGGTCAGAAAAGGAGGGGTTTCTTGACGTCACGCCTGAGGCACAGGGAACTGGGCCGTCCGTATGAATTCGAATTCTTTCGTACACTTTTCGTTGCTATTGTCACGCCAACAAAAGAAAAGGGTTCAGGTCAGAAGAGGGGTTCCTTGACCTCAGGCACAGTGAACTGTGCTCTGCGTATGAAGTTTGCCGTGCGGGTTCGAACTTCGAAGCCGGTTTCACAATATGCGTGCTACTGGGGTCATTCCACAGCACTTCAACGTGCACAATTGGAGCAACAAGCAGCGTCAGCAATGGGTAGGCCTACTGCTGAAGCTTTGTGCAAAAGGTCTTATTCTATGGAAAAGGAGCTTGGTGAGAAGGTATAACGTACGTGTAGATTTTTCTCTGCAAAGTTTGAGAGATGCTCATCGGAGAATTTATCGAAGATCTGTTGCTTTCTGCACTTCGTTTTTTTTTAGTTTTTTTTACGTATACGTCACTAGTGCCGAGGAGCTTGAGGATGAAATCTTTCAAGGCGAGGAAGACGATTTGGCTGAGCTTGAACAGGAAGAGCTAACTATTTTACATGTACCCGGGAATTCCGTTTCAAACAAACAAAAATACGCTATTATTCACTACTGTTCCACAGAAAAAGAAACGATATAAATAAACTTAAAAATTTCTAACGAAATTAAAAAAGGAATAATGCATTCACATCCAAACCCTAAAAACAACGATATAAATCCTTTCAGCATACTAGCACAAACATCCATTATTCGTAATTATTACAGATAAATCACAACAATTAGTGCATTATTGGCGCCCCCCGTACGTTTTCACACACGGAATAAACAAAACTAAATAACAACGAATAAAATAAAAAAAAAACTAATAAGCCATCCGTGCATCACTGACACGAAACGTAACCAATTACAACAGGGCGCCAATAATGTACTAATTGTTGTGATTTATCTGTAATGATTACGAATAATGGATGTTTGTGCTAGTATGCTGAAAGGATTGAAAGGATTTATATCGTTGCTTTTAGGGTTTGGATGTGAATGCATTATTCCTTTTTTAATTTCGTTAGAAATTTTTAAGTTTATTTATATCTACTCAAATTTCGTTGTCGCATAGGTAGTGGGTCCCTCTCTTATTGAGATCTGTTTCTTATGTAAAGTCAAACGGAGACGCAGGATACTGAAACGTCAGGAAATCGTCTCTTACACTCGGGTTCTAGCTCACATACTGTGCTCAAGAATTGAGTGCTCGTGGTCAGGCTGTAGAGCAGAATTCACTGGCAAGTATTGTACCCAAGTAGCACACGCACAGTACTCGTAAAAAACTACCCAATCAAACCGTGGGGTGCCTAACTACCCTAGCCACTGTGAGAAAGCCTTATTGCGGGTCAAAAACGTTCGAAAGACGATAAAGATGGACACCGGTTGCGCAACTCCCGTGGCGCTAGTATAGGGCGGTTTGCTGTGCCCGTTTTTTGTACAGCGAGTACTGTACTGTACATTATGTTGAAAAGACGTCTAGTAGACGGTTGGATGCTTCAAAGACGTGTGTTATACGTTTAAAAATCGGTTAGAAAAACACTATATTACTTGGGTAGTCTTACAACCAAATGTCTTACGTCTGCGTTACTTTGATGACGAGTTAACCTTCAATAGTTGCAAGAATCGAACTCGCACGTCAGAACTTCAGAAAGTACGATAAATGTCTCTTAGACCCGAAACACACTTTAGGGCTTCCCTTACATGTCGTTATTTCAACACACAACTTGTCACGTGCCGGTGCAAATGTCTCTTACATACAGGTTTCTTACCACCGAGTTGTTTTTGTTCCCGCTGGCCCCGTAGCTAAGAAGTTCTGAAACGAGTACAAAAGAAACGTGTTATATTCGTTCTGTAGCAACACTTAGTAAAACCACACGCGAGTGAGATCCTGGAGATTATCCATTTTGCACGTGCGAACATTGCCAACAACGTTTGTGAGACCTGCAATTAGACGAAGCTCATAAAAATGCGAATTACCGAATATTAAACGTTGTTTATCCTTCCGAAGCAAAGCCTTGCGCAGGTTTATTATTCATCCAGTATTATTCCGGTACGTCTCACAATGCTTTAACCTCTCAGCTTTTCGTTTTCACGTTTTTCAAGCTCACTTCTCCTTAAAATCAAGTCACGTCGTGATGCTGTTGAGAATATCTCAAGAGAATTGCTCCTTATCCTCAGCTTACGGAATAATTATTTAAGTCTGTTAAAAACGACTCCCCACATATTCTTTGTTTCGTTTATGGAGTGACTGGGCGCAGCTTCCCGAGCGTAGCTCGTTCTGTGTCTTTTGTACGACTTATACATCATAAATTTTCATCTCCCAACCTTCTCTCGTGTGACCACCCAAAAAATGTTTCCTGCTCGTTTTCCTGGTCAACGAAGATATTCTCCGCTATGGATCATTTGGAGCGTCTAACAGATATGATTTGAAACATAAAAAGAAATAAAATGTGAACGAACACCATGAAAATCCACAGAACCTTTTGTTAGCAAGTGGTGTAAACTGCAAACAGCAGAACAAGAAGACCCTTTTATCCCAAAAGAAGAAAACCAAGTTCCTAACGCCACCGATATGCATATTTTCTCAATTGTTGGATAAAACTTACACCATGTGGACTTTTCTGACAGATCAACTTTTGAGTAGCGCACAGCATCCAACAAAAGAGAAACTTGCGTGCAAAAGAAAATATTTCTATCTTAGCGAGTTGCGATTTCTCGATTTTTCACTGTTGTGACCTGAAAGTTAATACACACGACAAAAGAAAGTTTTACCTTTAAAGGTTAATGTGTCTTAAAATGAAAGGCGAAATCGGCCTTTCAAGCGACCTTAAACCACGAATGTAAGTCAGGGTTGAACCACTCGATTAGGGTGAAACAGGCCTACAAAGAAGGATAAGGTCAGCAGGGACTCCCGTAGGCTTAGGTACCGCGTAAAACGAAGCCCCTTACCTTAACAGACTATGGGTGTTGAGCAAACACGCGCGTAAAACGAGTCCATATCGTGATGAAGCCAACTAATTTTGTCTTTCTGATTACAATTAATATATGTTTGGTGAGACGATCTCAGTTCATGGTCAAGACTTCCATATGAATTTATGTCTAGGGTTGGGTAAATAGGAAAGAAAAGAAGAGCCGGTTGAGGAGTTTTCAATAGGTGCTCAGTGCCGTAAGCCACGAAAATCAGCATGATTTACACATCAAACCCAACCCCGGAAGACGTTGTGGAGAGAAGCGAAGGAGAGAAGTCCTTGAAGAACTTCGCTTATAAACCCTAACGCTGTAATCATTACCTCACGAAACCTATCATAAACGTGACTCCTTTCTCTCCTTCGCCTTCGGAAACTGCGTACAAAGGGCATAAAGTGTACACAGTGCCATTAAAACTCGACTGAATTGAATACACCTGAATTTCCTTCTGAACTTATTTTTACGATTCAGTTCTTCATCTTCATGCTAAAATGGCTTGTCATTTGTCATATCATAACGCGGACAATGTCTGAAAAGATGCTTTCCTAGCCCAAAAAAGACACAAACACGCTTATAATGCAACAATCCAAAGGTAGGTAGCACTTTATATTAACGAATGGGCGCGGTCGAGTATCGCGCAAAGGGGGATTTTTTAGAATCTGCAAATAGGCAAAATTGTGCTTAGCGATTTTTAATTACTACTTTTTATTTTATCTTCTTCAATGGGGAAACCTTTGAGCTTACGGAATTTCTATAAAGGTTTTGCTAAGCGCAAAATGCAAAAGCCCCACGGGACTTTTCTGGACGGCTCGCGACTTTGGCCCAAGGCGTGTGGATTACAGTGCACTGCAATACCAAAAAGCACCTGGAGACTGGCTGGGAAAGGCAGACTCGTTGGCGCCTAGGACAACTCGGGATAATCAACTGGAAAATGGTGCTTGCGCCAAACACGGAATTCAGGCACATACACGTGACGACATCCCACAGTTGCTGGAGGAAAAAAGGGAGGACGAATGATTTGTACAAATCATTGCTGTTTAACCAATTTGTGTTTGTTGTTGCAATTTTATGATGAAAGTTGCTTTTTAAATACTTATACATGTATTGCCGTTAGTACACTTTCTTGTTTCGTACGCCTGTCATGTAGTGATTGTAATAATGAGGCAAAAAGCATATTTACTCTTACTTTTTATGTGAATGGAACGAAGTCCATGGTATGGAACTTCTAAGAAACTTTCATCGCTGAAGAAACTGACTTCGATCCGAATTTTTTTTTTAAATAACTTATGTTTGAACAGATTATTTTACCCATGAAAACCACTGAATTGGCTTCCGCGTGTACTCAATAGGTTACGCACTCAACACGCTTACCTTTTTTTAGTCAGTTGTTTGGTTTTCCAGTATTTCGAAAATTTCTCGCTTTTCACCAGAAGATAATATTTTAATAAAGTAATCGAATTTATATAGTCACTTCTGCATCGAAGAAGAGACGTTTTCGCACCATATAGGTTCAACCTATACTTCCGTGGAAAGAGGAAAAAGGGTTAGATGGCCCTTACAGCTGCAGAACGTGTCCTGGGGATAAATTTTATACTTTTCTTTTATTAGAGTTTTTTTTAAGTGAGGGAGAATTATAGAGTGCTAGCAGAAACTTACTTAAATTACTTTTGGAAGATGACGCTAGCCAGTGAAGTGATAGAACTAGATATATATTTGAAAGAATAAAAAGTCGAAAGTGTCCTAGTATGGAATAATTACCAATCTTCGGTTGTAATTCTCGAAAGATTCAGCGCAAGACGACAAGCGAGGTAAACAAGAGAAACAGGGGATCACTGACGCTTATTATTACTGACATTTCTTTACACTGACTTTGTGGTCGCGCTGTTGACAACGGCGATTATGAACGTCTGGTTCTCGTTCAAAAGACCCAACACTAGAACAGGGTTGAATGCGGTAAAAAAATACCATTACCGCGTAAGCGATAACAGGAATTCTTCTTTACTTTACCGCAATATTCTGACACAGACGCGCTAGCGGTAATCGGTAAAATTATATGCATAACGAATATCGAGTAAGCATTGACGTAAGTTATTAAAATAAGTAAACTCTAAATTGATATTACGGACAGTGACGTAAAAACTTTATATGTTCTCTGATGAAAATTTATCCATTAAAAATTGGCAGCACTGCACTTATCCCAGCACTTTGCTGCTGAATTTAACAATAAATAAACGGTCGAGATATATGTTTCTTGTTGTTGGCTTGATTCATCTCCGGATTGGAATAATCTGTGTAATTCAACATAATATCGCCCATGGAGGAAAATTGTGAACTATTTGCGCATAATAGGATACGCTTAGGTGAGAACAAGCTTCCTGCCAAGTTATGCTACTATATCTCCTCAATGACAAATTCGTCAACCTGATCAGGCCGTCCCATTTCGAATTGGCTTAAACCCTACGGATGAAGGCTGATCAAGAGAGAGTTGTTCATTGCCTTCATGTTTGAAAATGTCATTTCATGCGGGAACAGTGGTCATTGATCACAGTTACTTTTAATTGAAACTATCGTACTTTCGTAATTCATATACTTACAAGCGAACCGTTCATTTTGAAAATCGGCGATGCATAGGAATCGGGACTCTTCTGATCAGTGTTTAGTCACAATAAGCCAACTTAGGGCTCACTTACGGCTTGAACTTGTCTTAGCCTCGGACCCACAACTTCCAGTTTCACCAAGCGAACTTTTGAATTCAGCGTCGGTTTCGACGTCGAACCGCGTAGAGTCAAGTAACCAGCAGTGTTCTGGATCTTTTAAATAAGATCCGATCGGATCGGCCTATCCAGGGGCGTATTTAGGGGGGGTTCGACCCCCCCCCCGAAATTTTGATTTTATAATGGGGAAGATAGGAGAATGACCAAGTGTCCAAAAAAATTGCATATTAAAACCCCCCCCCGAAACTCCCACCCCCACCCCCCCACCCCGAAATGAAATCCTGGTTACGCCACTGGGCCTATCACCAGGGTTGTTGTCGAGACCTACCTTCTCGAGACCGAGACGAGACTGAGACCTTAGGTTTCGAGACCGGGACCAAGACAATCAACATCGGTCTGGTCTCGAGACTTTCGCTTCGACAATTATAAATATTTAGCTAAGAAACATACACTTTCTGTGGGAATTCAAAGGGATTTTGCCAAAAAAAAATTATACAACGCACGAATTCAAAGACAAATGGGATTTTGCTCGGCACTACTTATTTGTCCATTGTCAGGTCATTCGAATTTCAAAAAATAATTTCTACCATTATAACGGGTACATATGCATTAGTGAAAAAAACTTCTTGCTATTACAAACCTTTGGGTTTTCTTGAACCAGCTCCGATAGTACATTTCCGCGAATTTACTGAGATAGAAACAGATTTTACTTCACAGTTGCACGCTTTGAGACCGAGATCGAGACCAGGGTAAAGTCTTCGAGACTGAGACCGAGATCTGAATTTTTTTCGAGACGAGACCGAGACTTTAGGGTCCTCGAGACTGAGACCAGGTCTCGAGATCACAATCCTGTGTGTCACCGTAAAAATGGTAGGGATCGGGTCTACTTTTTTGTTGATCCTTTACCGATCAAAATCAGGCCACCTAGTGGGCATAATTTTAAACTTTCAGCTTTTTTCTAAGTTTCTTAATCACCGCTTCAATTTGGATAATTAACATACTGATCGGATATTTTATCGTATCTGATCGGATCTTTGATCAGATATCATCGGATCCATTTATTTTCAAGTTTTGCAGAATTTGATCCGATCGAATCGACTGAAGTTGATAATGATCCATAGGATCGAAAATCGGCCCACAAAAAAGAATCCGAAACACTGGTAACCAGAGGAACGCTTATCAATATTCCGCGTGATTTCAAGCGATTAGGTAAGGAACTTGCAGTGATGTCATGTCCAGCCAGCTGGCGTGAAGGTGATTTACAAGCCATTTTTTACCGCTACCGCGCGGTAAAAATAAGCACTAGAGCTTACGGTAATGCGGTACTTTTGTTTTTACCGCTGGTAGAAGACAGCGGTAAAAATATCTACCGCGATCATTCAACCCTGCACTAGAATTACAAAAGTTACCTTTTCAATCGTTTGTATAACTTATGCAGTAAATGGTCCTCCGAATAGTATAAAAAGTTGGACAAGGGAAACACCACACAAAAACAACTAGGGGAATTTGAATAGATTCATTGAACCCAACAATGAATAGATTTGCGCGCCAAATGCCTTTCCCACGCGCGGCAGGACGGAGAAAATGCATTAAGAAACGACAGCAAACGCCATCTGGGTATTGACGAAATATAGCGTACATTACACTGTTGCAAACTAGCATCGAATGAAATTTGAAAGACAAAATTATACGCACGGTTTGAACGGACATATACAAGTATTTGAAAATTATGTAGCGGAAAGGAAACATGATGTGCAAGTCCAAAAAGTAACACGCTTTTGAATCACTGCATACTTACAGCAAGTTTTATCATGACAAATGTCAGATCGTTTTGGCATACTAAAGAAATGCTTGGGCGTCATTTTTTAATACAAGGCCTCGGCTTCCACACGTGTCTCGTTTTTCTTTGCCAACAGATTACCTACATTTAAACAAAATTCCATAATATCCACAAACCAAACAGGATTTTTTTTGCAAAACAAGCAAAAAACTTTTTTTACAAACAATAGAGGTAATACATTCTCATGTTTTATTTGACGCTAGTCATGCTTATCTGAAAACTAAAAACACAGTTTCCTTTCGTAAGACTTAGTAGACTTATACCGGTTTTCCTTCTAAAAAAAAAGAAAAAGATAAAATACTGAACGGCAATGATGCAGACTATGAACTCTTTCTGTCGATATATCGATTACACTCCCCTCATTACGCCTCAAGTTTTCATCTCTTTCTTGCAAGACTCAAGAACAGTTGTCGCTCAACGAACAACTCCAATTAACGCGTAGAAGCAATAAGATAATGTACAACAAGGGCTCAAATTCCCATTTCCCGGCGTTTCATCCTACTCTGGCTTAAAAAGTGCTCATTCCATTCTTTTCATTTCATCTAATTATAACGATGAACGCTTTCATTCCCTTCCAGGTAGCTTTACACAATCATTCTGCAAATCTGTCCTGCTCGGTAAAAAAAAGTTAATTACTAACTAAATAGTTAATAAAATAGTTCTGCATCAATGCAAACGGCAAGCAGACCTTCCCAGCTTTATGGACTACAGTCAAATATGGGACTAGCAGTTAGATTGCTTATTTTTGCAAGAACCAAAGTCGTTGGGCGGCCGGGGCGTTGGGCGGTAAGCTCACGACCCATTTCTTGAGTCCCGTTAACAAGACGGAGCATGTGACGAGTAAAGCTCCCGTGAGAGAGAGGAGCCCAGGGATCTCATTAAAGAAGACCACTTGCCAAATGAAGGCGAAAACGATATCCGCCGAGCGGGCGATTGCGACAGGGCCCGCCTGTTCCCTCTGCAGCGCCATCGTTAAGAGGATTTGTCCCGCGAAGGAGAAGATGGCCAACAGAATCATTAAGAATCGATCCCGCCCGCAGGCTGGCAGACACAGCTCACCCATGCTCCACGTGGTTACGAAGGTCTGGAAAATGGCGAACGCTCCAAAACTGACCATGATCACCGAGAAATGGAGTCCCTTCAAGGCCCGTATCACCACATAAACATTGGCGGCAAAGAGCGTCCCGCAAAGCGCCACCACCGCGCCCCAGAACGCGTTCTCATACACGGTATCCTCCACGACCGCGTCGCCGAAGAGAAACGGTGGCCGGGCGATTAAGACGCAGCCCATTAAAGTGAAACAAATGGTGCACACATGGAACAGACCGCATTCTTCCTTCAAGAAAATGCGCGCAAAGATAGCGACGAAAACCGGGACGCTGAAGATAATGACCGACGCGTCCGCTAGGGGCATGTGGCGAATAGCATAAAACTGGCTCATCAAGCTGGTGGTGCCTAAGAACGCGCGCAAAAGGAGCAGCCAACGCCTGCCATGCGGGAATGGATCGGCTTCTTTGTAAATCAAGATCGGAATACTGGGTAGTAAAATCCCCGCGAACCGATAGGTCGCCAAAGCTATGGGATGCACGTCCGGGACGAGTTTCACGATCAGAGAGCTGAGGGAGAAAAAAAGACTGGACAAAATGGCAAAAATTATGCCTAAATGGGGGACTAGGCACCGCACGAGCGCGTGGCTACACGACAGGGATGACGGCGAGGCGACTGAATCTTGTGATTCTACTGAAGGCGAAGCTAAAGTCGAGGCAGTGAGTCGCGGACGTAGTGAAGATCGCTGCTGATGAGAGTTGTCGTCTTCCATCGCCTGGAGCTCCATATGCTCCAACAATGGCGTCGTTTGAGGCATTTTCCTGGTTTCCCTTTCTTAGCTCACGAGATTCTTGGGATGATTCCACACAGCAGTTCTTCTCTCGAAATTGCCTCTCGAGAGATTCAGTCTACGGGTGAAAAGAGAATCAGTGTACAACTTTAATTTAATTAAATTCTACACTCCTTTTCAGTCGGGTTTCTCAAGGTCAAGTCTTCAGAGAAAACTTCCTTTCGATAGAAAAAAAATGAACTTGAAATTACTCAAACTGCACTTTCCAAAGAACTTAAAACACACCGAATTTTAACAATTCTTAGTATCTTAATTGAGGCAAATCACATGGAAACTTATAGAAGCGTTAAACACTTTCGAAAAGGGTATAGCAAAAATGAAATTACACGACGTGAGATTAAAATGTACGCGTAGATTTTGCTATAAGAATGTTCTATTAGAAAGTAATTTGAAATGAAAGTAGCAACACTTGAATAATAAAAAAATCCTAAAATATAGACACATTACGTATAGTAAAAAAATAGCACGGAATGGTATATTTAACATAAAGAAAAAACAACAAATGAAAAAAATATTTAAATCCAATCTGTATTTAAGATTCGAACAAAAATATTAAGGGGGGAGTTTTAAGACTCAGCGACAGGAAATACGTCACGGACAATTCGCGAAAACATACACTGACTAGCATGGGAAAAAATACTACAGAAAATGTAAAAATGAGCTTCATATATAAATATTAAACGCTAACAAAAATCATGAACCATTCACGTAAAGACTGTATAAAAATGACAAAAGAAACACTAACTTCAAGTTTGTAAGAAAAATGAACCACAATACTGTGTACAAAAATTGAACCTAATAAAAGATGGAATGGAAATTTAAAATTGGCAGAAAAAATGACAATTCGTTAACTTGAAATAAAAGAATATGAGCACTAAAAGTATGAATATTTTCATTCTTCTTGAAAGTTTGAAAATAGAACTATTATAAATCGAGAACACTAAACTCGCTCGAAATAATTAGAATCGTAGATTGTAATCGAAATCATGCTAAATTCAGGCAGACTAAAGGAATAGTAAAAGAATAATAAATTACGCAAAAAATTACTTAATAAATTTACTTTACGATAGCTTGCATTAATCAATTTGTGATACCGATTATACGACGGCAGAAAACAGAAGCGAGTGTGGCACGTTGTTTCGTTGAGAAAAATAGAAAAAAACTGAGAGTCAATTCGAAGCTGAAGCCAGGATCATAGTCATCACTTACACAAGAAAATTGCTCCTTCCACGCTGCGCAAAGAGATCCACTTTATCATTGCTTCGCCAGCCAGTTCGCGTTGTGTAATGATTCCCCCCTCTCTCCCATTCATCGGAGAGAAAAAACACGTAGACACGAGAGAATGAGATGATGCGGAGAGGAAATGAAGAGAAACACTCCTAGACAACAGAAAAGGAACGAACAACAGGTGTTTAAACGTAAGGACACAGCAATTTTCTTCACAAATCCCTCATCTGCTTTTCTCTCGCATTCTCTGGTATACTTTCATTCAACATCTCCAATATTTCTACCTTTAACAGTTTATAACTTTTGAATGGACTGTAAATATACAAACGTCCATGTTTAGAAGGATTATTTTACAATCATAGACACAGCTGGGACAATTAATGAGCCAATCTCTAAGTAATTAAGATTATCACGCCACCCAATACTAAGACGCTTACTACAATGCAAGAAACGTTGGCAATGCGAACAATCACAACATAAGGGTGGAAAAGAAGACAAGGGCAACGGTCGAGGAAAGTGTGAAGACAAAGAACGAAGTCAAAAAAAAATTACTTTTACTCCTAAAAACAGAGGACAGACAAAGTCTAAAAACCATCTTTCCGTTTACGAGCGTAATAACAACCCTCAGGAGCGTTATGAAACACTTGGACCTGTAATTTATAGCTCTCTAAATTAGGCCTGGACCAGCGAGTGAGATGCGTGGATCTTTCGACTTACGATGAAGATTTGTGTAAAATGGTATTATCTTAAATCGAGGAATCTGGAACTTCTCCAGCTTTGTAGAGCGTTACTGACACTTTGCCAAAAGCAAATGTTTTTGTGTTTATAAATTAAAACATTAGACATTTGAATTGTAGCCAAACGTGACGACATACCCCAGGTAAGGTGTTAACTCTACATACCAATGGGATGGATCCACTTAAACAAGCCGTAAGAAAGACAGTGCACGACGAAGATACCGAAGAGATATTACTGATTTACACTCGTGTAATTAAGCTCACGTTGGAACTTTAACTAAGCAAATAAGGGGAACACACCGAACCACGCTGCATTGGCTCGAGAAAGCTTGAAAGCTGGGACTAAAGCAAACAACACATAAGGCCATCTGGCGAAGGCTACACGAGCAACCAGCACCCTATTTTGACAATTTACCTCAGTATAACATTCTTCTGGATCTTTCAAAAAAGATCCGATCATTTGATCGGATCTGACCGAATAGGCGTGGTACCGTAAAATGGCAGGGATCGGATCTACTTTATTGTCGATCCTTTGCCGATCAAAATCAGGCCACCTGGTGGGCATAACTGAAGACTTCTCATCTCTTTTTTATTTTTTAGTTTCTTAATAATTGTCGGAATTCGATAATTAACGAAATGATCGGATCTGATCGGGATCTTTCCCGATCCAGATCTACTTTTTTAAGTTTTGCTGAATTGGATCGGATCAACTGAAGTTGACGGATGATCGATAGTGATCGAAGATCCGCCCAAAGAAAAGATCCGGAACACTGCAGTATAAAGTGTTTGCCAAATTCACCGGTGGCATCTAGCGAAGCGCACGGGAGTACGAATCCGCCATCTCGAGTCCTAGCTTTCCCCAGTCCCTTATGGTTCAATGCAGTATTATTTTTTTTAATTTTTTATTTAACGATGCCATTAGTAGTTTTATTAGTTAAACATGGTCAAAGTGCATACAAAACCTTCCAGAGATTTCAGAGCGATTAATTAAAGCATACTTTACATCGCAAACGTCGGCTAGGAATTTTAACCGTAGCGAGCTTTTCTTATTTGAGCATATGTTACAGATGTTGAGATGCCTCGTGCACACTGGAATGTCAGCCGTGCAGTGTATGCCGCGTATGTTGGCACAGCTGACACGTATCGACACACGTCGATTTACACTGGAATGTTGGCACAAGCCAGGGGATGTGTCTTTGTGAATGTCGTTATTTTGAAAATAAACAATTTCTGAACAAGAAACTTTTCATTAGTTTTGATATACATTTTACTTCAGAATTGATTACCTGTAATTAATTTGTATTTCCAAGTGATACTTCAACTTCAAAACTACCTTCTACTATTTGTACAACAGCCGGTTGGTCTGGGACACTATTTAAATTTGAAGTTGCCCTATTGAACGAGCTATGATTAAAAATAACTACAATTATTATGTTACGTACTCTCTGTTGTCCACGTGGCATTCTCTTTCAATGCTCACAATTGTTGATCACATTTGAATATCACGTTTAAGATAAATCAGACAGTTCAAAAAAGAAGCGCGCCAGTTTGACAACAACAGAAGAGACAGCCAAGCCCACCTAACCGGTGATTGGCGGAAGGGTATATGTCAGTTGTGCCTGTATGCCAAAAATTAAGCACTGCTCAACTCGTATGTCAGAGCGCTTATGTCGGTTTGTGCCGAAATTTTTCTGGTTTGTTTACTAGTCGTATGTCGTATGTTGTGTATGTTGACATAAACGACATTCTGGTGTGCACCAAGTATATTCTCCTGTGAGGAAAAGTTTGCGTTCGGTCAAAATGCTATAGGAGCTTCCGGGATGTTAGTAGCGCAACAAGGCCTGAAACTCGTTATCTGATTCCATGCCGGTGTATAACTTAAGCAAGCTTCGGTTTCCTTTCAATCTTTCGTACGACATTTGGCAAGATTTTAGCTTTTCGATTTCAATGCAAGCAGTTAAAATTTCTTTTTGCATTTCTTGTGACGAATCTTGAAGTGTAGCGATTTGATTTTCAGCTGCGCTTCTGGCTTGTTTTTCTTTCGCTAAATCATAGAGTAATGAAAATTTTTCCTTCTTCATATCTTCTAAATGGGATTTTAATTCGTAGAGTATAAGATGTTCAGGTTTCTTTTTATTCGTCTCAGTAAGTTCTTCTTGTTGATCATAATGCTTAGTAGTTTCAGAGATGAGAAAGGACGGGAGTTCTTCCTCAGGCAATGGTGTTTCTTCACGTGGGTTGAGATTTTCGTACCGAGAAAATGTGTTGCTGGCTGACCTACGCTTCTTTGGTGATTTCCTGGGTTTTACTTCTGGTTTAGATTCAAAAACTGAGGGCAAAACTCCTTGCAATAACTCTCTTTCCTGATGGAGGCTCGTAAATATAGGAGTCCTTGACTTCGTAATGCATGGAACATATTACAGTTCTGTCACTGACCTGAAAATATTGTTATAGGGAATGGCTGTTACAAAACAAAATATTGTGGATTTTCAGTCAATTTACCGTGAACTTTACACCTGTACTCGTAGCTAATGACAACTTTCACTATAATGTGTAACAGAGTATAGTAGGGACTGTGGCGGAGCAAGGCCGGATACTACTCGGTGCGAAAAATTTATTGTCCCCCCCCCCCCTCCACACACACACAAATTGAAATTATTTTTAAAAGAAACACAAAAGCAGATAAAAAAAAGCTTTTTTTAAAGACTTCCGCCATTTTGTCACCGCTTAAGTGGTATCACCCGGTGCGACCCGCATCCCCCTTCCTATGCCGCTGAGTAGGGAAGCTTTTCCGGAGCAAACCTTCATTCATGGCACAAAAGTTGGTAACTGAAAAGTCGAACCATCTGGCAATAGGGAATACTGCAAAACGTGAAAATCACGCAAAACAGACTAGCTTTTCTCGAAAACTGCTTCATCGCTTAAAAAGAAACTATATAAGTTCCTCATAAAAATTAAATGTAAAATAAATAAATTAACTAACCAAACTGTGGATTTGTCCGAACGTATCGATTGTTTCATAATCGATAAAAATGTATCGGTCGAATACTTGCCCTACACTATAGCTTTAGGGTTGAGAACGGCTCGGCTTGACATTGGCCGGCTTCGGCTCGGCTTGAAGGTATCGGTTTACGGCTCGACTCGGCTTGGAAGGCTGTCAAGCCGAGCTGAGCCAAGCCGAACCATTCTCAGCCCTACTTGCAATCTCCTACGTTTTAAATTCGTGCATTCAGTTTGTTACGTGCAATTAATTATGAACGGCTCTCCCACAGCTTTGATGCTTCACTGTGTTGTTATACAACAGTATTTCTCACCCAGCAACAAGAATTACATCTCCGCACATTCTTTCAAGTAATCCTTTTCAGTTTACGCACTTCCTAGTCATATAATCTTTGGAGATCGACTCCATGCCCTTCAAGGTCCAGTACGCACATACTTGGGATGGGGAAGTAACACGGGGCACTCTTTCAGGTGGCACCGAAAACGTGCTTACAAATTTAACAAATCACTACGCCGGTAATGTTCAAGTAAACCATAAACAGTGCGCGAGTTTGAAACATTTGTGAAAAAGCTTTTAGTAGATGTCTGAAATTAAATCGAACTTTAAAAAATTTTAAAACGCAATAAGAATGCAATTAGGAAATAATTTCCTGGAGGCATCTATTTTCGAATTTGACGCCGAAAAGATAAGCTAAATCCGACAGGTAGTTATCACTAAGTTGCAATAACACTTGTTATAGTCTACCAACGTTTTAAGACTACGTACTATAGTCTGATTTGGTACTTTTTTACTTCAAAACTAGCGTAGCCTTTCGCCTATATGCTGATGTCTTCGGTCTTGATTTTGGCTAAACATATTTTATGATGATTTGGTCGTGCTCTTCCTCATAAAATTACAGAAAATGTGCCTGCTGCGCAAGGTCGCCCCGTTTTCATTTTCTTTTTTTCCCCAGTTTGTTGAGGAAAGTCTCAAAATCCAACGCAAATTTACAAATGTAACGTGCCCTTTTATTTCTCTATCTTGTGCAATACTTGTGCACTAGATCTTGCTAAGGATAATGTCATCACTAAGTTATGATGATCCTTCGAAAAGTCATGCTGAAATAGCAAAATATACTCCCAAATCAGCTGAAAAATTACCTTGTTTTATTTCCCTATACCATGACGTGCAAATGCGAGCATTAATTATCCGTAGACATTTGATTTTTCCTACTCTTCTCCTCTTACAAGTGGGAGAAATGAAGTTTCAGTTTAGCGGGGTTCAAAATATTTCTTTTTACTGGACAATACATAAAAATAACTTTATTTTTTTAAAGTAGTCTGTTTAATATTGCATAGTAATTTTTTATATCAATCTGTTCGTAATTTAATTCGTTTAGACTTTTATTACGTTTAATTTCAGAAAAAAATCTGCTTCTCGGGTAAATGTGATATGTTGATACAGAACTCGACACAATGGAACACATACCCTCATCACACTTGGAGGCTAAACGTCGATTAACGAAAAGAAGATCATTGTATAAAACTGAAGATTGGCCTTACTAAAAATATAGTAGAGTCTTGCTCTAAGGAACTCAGGCTAAAGCGAAAGGTCGTCCATTATGGAGATCAAAAGTTCCCCACTTATGGAAATGTATCGATATATCGTTCGATTTAGTCAATTCCAGTTATACATTACATTTTTCTCGTCCCCAGGAGGTTTGTTCTAGCGAAATTTTACAGAAGTAAACATTGTCTAATTAGAGCTGCTTGAAATTCATTGCCCTTGCCATTGGGAAAGTTCATAGGATTTGCCAGGCTCTCACACCCCTTCTCCCGAAAAAGATCATGAATAGGGCCCTGTTGGCACCGTTCGATTTTGGGATTCAAAGCGCCAATAACATACGAAATCTTACGTAATGTACTAAATTCAGTACAAGTTAAGCAAACATATATCAACACTCACGATGAGTGCAGTCATACCAGAATTAGCTTGGTAATTTTACCTTATTCCCTTTTAATTTCATTCCTATAGATCACACCACAAATATCCACGTAGTTTGTCAGGAATTCTCAGTTTATATTAATTCCACGAAAGACAACAGGGGCAAGAACTCGGGAAATTATACTTGGCTCCGCTTTCGAGCGTTTTTCAAATACGGGAAACAATGATGGGACTCAAATATCAAGTACATAATTTACGGTATATCGTTCCTCGTAGATAATGTAATTAGATTAAAAAACTGCTTATTGTTGACAAGTTAACTTTTCTCCTTTAAAAAGTAGTATATTTCAGTAAACAGGGAGCTCTCTCACTGATGTGTATGCAAGTGAGGTATATGCAATGTTCGTAAAAGTTCGGATAAAGGTACATTGAACTAAACTGAATTTTATTTGCCTGTATGGTTCCAAGATTATTTATGAAACACGTATTGACTTAAAAAGAGTTTCCTTTTCAATGTGTTAGCAATTCGACGTTTTAATATGTTTGTTAAACAATATTTATAAACCTCTATCTATAAAAATGGGTATGTAAATCTAAACTAGTTCCTTTCCGCAATTCGCACCTTACCTCTCCCTCACTCCCTGCACCCTCTACCCTCCCCTTCCCATCTCCCCTACCCCCCTCCTGTTCAACGTGAATTTTCGTTTTTCATCCAAGTGACGAACTGCTTTGTATGACTGATTCATGCTACCGACAATAGGCGAAAGCCTACGTCGGGAATAAACGAGAAAAAAATGGGTATGTTTGATCTGAATTAATTCAAAAATTTAACATTTAATATATAATTGTTTGAAAATTTTGGTAACAATTGCAATGTACCTTTTTAAGCCTTCTGAGTTTTATTAGCTTAGCGAAATTCTTCGAAAAAACACTTAATGCATTCTACAAATTAATTTACTGTAAACGGTTCAATTCATCTGAAGTTTTAATACCAAGCTGCGAAATCCAACGCAATATAAACCATGCTCTATTTCCGATTAACTATTCCTAGAAATGCCCAAAGAACTACTGGGTTTCTCTTGCGAGACCTCTCGAAATTATTACCAAGGTTTTTATTCCGAATTATCGAGGTATTATGTGAACGCGCTTGTAATTTTCACGACATAGGCAGTTCTCTGCGCCAGAGCGGTCACACTGACGCGCCGCCTTTTGCGCGATTTTCGCAGATGTGAAAGATAGCTGGGGCAAAATTTCTGAATCTGAAAAATTCCAGGTTAAAAGCTTCACTAATAATACCCAAAATAACACGAAATTCCTGCATTGTGGCACAAATTTGAAGAAAAAAAAACAGCCTTTCGTGCACAAGTTCTTTGAAATTAGCACTAAATATTGATACACTGAAAAAATCGGCTGATCAAAGATTACCCTAGGGAAATCCATTACATTGGACCGTTTTTTATTCCCTGCGTACATTTAACTTTGCTTGCTATTTCCGGGGTTATAATTCTCACGAAGTATAGCCGTAACCTAGGCGACAATGTTCTTAAGATGTACAGTACGTACAGTACCGCAAGATGGCCGGGATCGGATCTATTTCTTGCCGATCCTTTACTGATCAAAAGCAGGCCAACTAGTAGACATAATTTACAACTTTCCAGCACTTTTTACTTTTAAATTTCTTAACAATTGTCATAATTTTGATCATTAACAAAATGACCGGATCGGGATCTTTCTCGATCCGGAACTGTTTTCTTTTTTTTATTATTTTCGTCGCATTTGATCGGATCAATTGAAGTCGACGAACGAACGATAGTGATCGAAGATCCGACAAAAGAAAAGATCCGGTACACTGTTTTCTGGAACTGAAAAAATCAAATGGAAATTTAAAATAGAGAAGTTCCTTTTGTTCTTTCACTTACAGCTACAGGTCGGTTCAAGCAGTTTTACTACGAAGTTTATGACCAGTTCAAATATTCAATGCAATGACAACGTTATACATGATCGTTCCTTAAAAATAAGTTTAGTCCTCGAGATTACCTCATAAACTCAAGCCTGTTTCCTTCCTATCATCGTCCAACAGGACTGTCGTAAAAGGACTGTCGTAAAAGGACTGTCGTGTGTCTTCTGCGACTTTCACGGATCGTTTAGCCAAGCCAAATGGAACCTAAACATGTGTTTGTGTCGCTTATCTCCCACGTCCATGCACGTAAGGCCTTGTAAACACCTTTTCTTCTTTCCTTTCCCCTTCTCCATTTTTCCAAAACTTATTGTTCTTTAGCATTCCAAGAACTATCCCCCCATTCAGCCCCTCCCTCTTCCAATGCACTATTTCTTTTTTCTACAGGGAATATTAACCTAAACGCTGTTTCCCATGTAACACTCGTCGTCCGTGGACAACAGCAAAGAAAACCATTCTTCTACGACACGGAACGAAATACGAGCCATACTTAATCAGCAGCGCTTTACTTAACTTACAGACTTAACACCCTCAAAAGGAATTTCATCTCGACATGCTTCCTTGATTAACAAAATCACAACAAAAGTTTCTCCACCTTGCACCCAAAGACGCCCAGTCCGTAAGTCCAAGCTTGTAATAAAACTCATGGCAACTGAACGAAAGGTGCTATATTAACAGAAGCGTGAACGAATGAAACTATTATATTTTAGGACGCACATAACGAGTTTTTTTCACTTTTGGGGCGTGCCTTACTCATTTTTTCGCCTAAAGACCGATATCGTTCTAAAAAAATGGGCAATACTACTGACCTGAAAGTTTCTGGTTAAATAACGCCGGACTACATACACATATGCCACCGAATGCTTAATGGAGACTCTACTAGAAAATTGTATAAAGTGCATGATCATCTTTCGTCATTACAATGCTTGCTTTTTACGGGAGTTGGCAGAAAATCAATAACATTAAGAAAAGGTATTTCACGAGTATAGGGCTTCTCGTACACGTTTCAGTTCCTGAAAGTTTCACGTGACTGTTCTGAGAGGGTCTTAGCACATAGAAAACAAAAGGTAGCAGGATGTACATGTTGAATTCCTTAAAAAAAGGAAAAAGAAACGAAAAGTGCAAGAAACCAGTTTGGATAAAAAGGCAAGCATGCCTGCAAGCTTTTGCCCTAACTCGCCGCACTTATTGCCATTTATTCTTTGGCATGGTCACAACAGTTGGTAACTTTGGACTGGAGGATACGTTACGCTACACCTTTCCAGAGGTACTGGGTTTAGTGCAAGCCAAACTTGTCCGCCCAGTCGTTGGCAAGACTACTGCAGACACGCAACTAACTCCTTTTATCGAATCAAACTGCTTATTGGACACAGTAGACTGTTAAGAATGTGAAGCACTGGTTAAAGCGTGAATTAAGTGAATTGAAGATCGATACTATCTGCCAAGGAAGGCATGCGTTAGCACAGTTCCGGCAAAAAGATCGACTTTCTCTAGATTGCGTTTTTTTTTCCAGGCGGATAAAGTTGTCTACTTGCGACAGGAACAACGTGAACGAACGCGCTGAGTAGAAACTTTTGATTTAACGTTGGATGAAACGACAACTATTCGTACAGTGTGCAGAAATGACACCATTTCTTGACAAATTGCCTTAATCTTGACATTACTTCGTGTCAGATCCTGTGGACTAAACAGATGTGCTAAATCTGGGTTTCGTATGACTTAAGTATATAACATGCGCTTTCGCCGGTTTGTTACCAGGTAAGCGAACTTTTTCCGTTTCTGTTTATTTAGAGACGAATACAGAATATCAACGAATACAGAATAAGAAATTAAGCTTACTTTGATTGTCGAGTACTAGGTGAGGTGGGGATGCTGTTTCGCAGCTACTAAGTGCATTATTAGTCTTACTAACGTGGTTTTTGAGTAAAAGAAACTTTGTTTTTCCTGGCTCCCTTCACCAAAACATTGCTACTCTTAACAGAAATGTGGGGAGAGTAGGGTCAAATGCCAAGAAGTAGATGACATTGCTGCATAAGCACAACGGGCAGCAGCGCCGACGCCGGCGGCAACTTGAACACTAGTACCTACAACGCATGCCCGAGGCTAATATCAGCTATGGCCCTGTCAAGAGGAAAATATAATATTTTTAAAACTCAGATATCCAAGTAAGTATTTAGAGGCTGCTTTGTCTTCGTTATGTATGAAAGAGCTAGCGTATTTAAAATTTTCTTCAACGTTAACAAGCCAGTGCGTTGTCTAATTGGACTTCGCAATATACCGGCTTGCCTTTTACGTTGCAAGAAATATCATTAGTTCAAGACCACTCAGTGCCTCATGAAAGTAAAACCACTTTAGGTGGTGGCGTTAGATCTTTGTGACTTGGCAGCTACGAGTTTGTTTGCTCGTGACAATACATGAGCGTGGATACAAGCAGGGCCGTCTTTCCGCATGGGCCAACTGGGCCATGGCCCAGGGCCCCACGAGTCTAGGGGCCCATCCTACCGGCTTGTCATAACTAAATTTTATATTCCATTGTTAATGCAGAATTTGAAGTAATCAAAATTTGACTTACAGCATGTATTAATACTAAATAAAAACGCGCTAAAACGGGGAAACTCGAAATTTGTTTTCACTTACACGTATGGTACTACCATAGAGACTGCCGCAGTATGCAACTTAGAGGTCAGTTTTTTCAATGACCGTAGCGCCGCACTGTAGGACTGCGTAAGAACTAGCCCCATTGTTTTGATTCTCAAACAGCTTCAGCCGTCTTGGTTTTCACTGCTCTTCAACAAACTCAATTTCAGCTAGTTTTTCTCGTAGCTTAAGT